>FIZU01018258.1:0-15008 GCA_900064475.1 Pseudococcus longispinus | reverse complement strand
AAAAATGACAATTTTGACCAAAAATGACAATTTTGACCAAAAATGACAATTTTGAACAAAAACGACAATTTTTTTATTTTGAATTTTTAAATGACAATTTTGACAAAAAAATTTGATAAAAAATGAGTTTTTGACCAAAAATCACACTTTTTACCTTCAAATGACAATTTCTATTTTAAAATCACAATTTTGACCAAAAAATGTCAATTTTGACCGTTAAGTGACAATTTTTACCAAAAATGTGAATTTTGACATAAAATGACAATTTTGACTATAAATGACACTTTCTACTTTGAAATGACAATTTCTATTTTGAAATCACAATTTTGACTAAAGAATGACAATTTTGACCAAAAATGACGATTTTTTATTTTGAAATGACAATTTTGACAAACAAAATTTGATAAAAAATGAGAGTTTTTGACCAAAAATGACACTTCTTACCTTGAAATGACAATTTCTATTTTGAAATCACAATTTTGACCAAAAAATGTCAATTTTGACCGTTAAATGACAATTTTGACCGAAAATGTGAATTTTGACCATAAATGATAATTTTGACTAAAAATGACAATTTCGACCAAAAATGAAAGTTTTGACCAAAAATCAGAGTTTTTACCTTGAAAGAACAATTTTTACGAAAAATGACAATTTGAACGAAAAATGACGATTTGAACGAAAAATTACGATTTTTATTTTGAAATGACAATTTTGACTAAAAATTCACAATTTTGACAAAAAAATAATTTGATAACAATTGAGTGTTTTTGACCAAAAATGACTCTTTCTACCTTGAAATGACAATTTCTACTTTGACATCACAATTTTGACCGAAAAATGTCAATTTTGACCAAGAAAGACAATTTTGACAAAAAAAAAATGTCAATTTTGACTAAAAACTGATAGTTTTAACCAAAACTGATATTTTTGTCGGTTTGTACGTAACAGCAGGTAAGGGGATGGTCTTTAAAGCGGCCCTGCCACCTAGTTCAAAATAAAAACATGTTCTTTTGCTTCTAACTTGTGGGGCAATTAGGTAGTCATATTGTTACCACTGAAAAGTAAAAAAAACTCAATTTTTCCTTAGGGATGTTCAGATGATTTTTGTATCAAAATGGTTGTTTTTGAAGAATTCTCGATATTGAATATAAAAAAATTACTTATGGTTTGGTCGATATTAGGGGTTCGATTTTCACTGGGAAACAATATTTCTTTTACAGGGGTTCTAAAATTGTCATGAAATGATATCAGATTACAAGATAACCTCGTGAAATGATCTAATTTCAAGGAAGTTTGAGAACCCCTGAAAAAGCAAAATGATATTTTAGGTATTTCTTTGTTCATCAAAAGTGAAAATTGAACCCCTAATATCGATCAAACAGTTGCCAGAAGAGTGAAAAATGACGTTTAACGTGTGAAAACAACGGTTTTTATGAGCTGTAGAAGGGACTACAACCCTAAAAATCCAAAAAAAATACTACAAAGTGCAAAACACTTCAAGTAACATTTCATTGCACCCAATAGAGCGATTTCAAGTTTTCAAAGTCAAATTCAAGGTCATTTTTACGATGGAAAAAATCTGAAAAAATTCCATACTTCTCCTCCTAGGTTCCTTCATTTCTACACGAAGTTTCAAAAAAATTGATTGAAAATTCACGAAGATAGAAGTTCTAACTTGAAAAGTCACCAAAAGTACATTTTTTGTTAGTACAGCCTTTCTCCAATTTCTCTCCCTCTTCTTCATCCCTCCATCTTTGCCACGATAAAGGGGGATAAGAGACGAACCAACACAACGTTCCTAGAATAAATATACAAAACTCTGAAACCATTCCTTAAGCACCACACAGCGCACTATCATAACATCTAAACGCGGTCTAGTCTTTCAAAAGGGGTAGAGAAGCTGCAAGATAGGCGTCTCTCTTTGTCCGAATACACACGAAGGCATTCACCAAGGTCACAGAAGCTAGAACCGGTGCGCGGCTTTTATAACATCTTCCAAGATGAACAGCAACCCGCCATAGAGAGAGAGAGAGATGCAGCAGCAACCAAACCAAGACATACACGATGGAGAGGCGAAGACGGACAAGAGGATATGAGCACGGTGTCGACGATCAAATGGACCAATCTGTTTCCTTCCCGCATTCCACAACAGTATCCGCACAACACCACGTTTTACAAAACCATCCACATGAAACCGCAACCAGTTGCGAGGTTGCCGTCTCTAAAAAAAAAATCTATTTTAAAAGAGTCAACCGAGAATCGACCAGAGCACTGTAGCCATTTCGAACGCCTCTTCGTAGAAGTCCCATTTTGGAAAATGTTTGCCATCTTCGTCGAAATACGCCATTTTTTAAAGGCTATTCGACGGTAACAGGAAACCAAAGTCGCACCGATTCCAGGAAACCGAACGACCCGACGTCCGCGCGACAACAAAACCGTCAAATTTGCAAATATGAATAATAATAGAACGAGTTAGTCGTACGTAGGATACATTGCCATAACAATAACATCTCTACCCCGAAATTACCCATTCTCTTGTCGACTTTAGCCGAAAATCATTATACTGTGTGTGTTCTTCACCTCGCCTCGTAATCTATCTATCTCTTTCTAACTCGCTGTACGGTGTACACACACCCAACGTTCCGACGCCAGATTTCCCGTCTAAATGAAATGCTTTTCCGCGCAATAAACAAAGCACCTACATTTAAACGTAATTACCTGCCATCTAAGGTGTTGGGGGGGAAAAGCTTCGCTATTTGCCCATGCCAGCGGTTTCAAAGTATGCTATCTCTCTCTCGCTCTTTTCTTTTTTTTCCAACATTGGAATATGTTTGAGGTGGAAATTGCACCGACTCGGTTTAGGAATGTTTTCGAATACATTGTGTACCGTGTTTAATGTTCTTTCGAGGTTCATTTTTCAACCCTTTTTTCCGGCTGAGGCGAAATATTCAACTCGAGGTGTTGGTTTTCGAAATGGGGAATTTTTTTCGAGAAAATGTGTAGCAGTCAACGTGAGATTTTATTTCAGATCATGAAATTGATGATTTTGGCCAAAGTGAATAGAAAAAGAAGATAGATCCACTCTTCAAGCGAACATATTGGTAAATGGGTATGCCCTAAAGATTTCCCAAGTCCAAAAAAGTTCGAATAAATGCCTAAATTTCATAAATTCTGAATTATTTGTCTGGCAAAATGTCTAAAATTCATCATCAAAGAATTTTTTCAAGTCCAAAAAAGGATCTGAGTTCTTAAAAATTTTCCAAGTCCAAAAAAGTCTGACATAATGTCTGGAAGTCAATTTTTTAAGTTGAAATTTAAAAAATCGAAATTGTTTGTCTGACAAAACGTCCAAAAATCAGCATTATTTCTGAAATTTTCTAATTTCAAAAAGTCAATGGAAATCTGAAAATTTTTTCAAGTCCAAAAAAGTTTGACAAAATGTCTGAAAATCATCATCAAGGAATTTCGTGACGGTTTTTACGGACACGAAAAATGGACAAAATTTTAGAATTGACCCCAGCCATAAGACATAGATACATCTTCTGGCCGGGGGGGGGGGGGGGGAGGTAGGAGGGGAGGAACTTTTGACTTATGAAATTTTGTTACCTTGAATAACTTTTTATTCTTAGAGAATTCCTGGAATTTTCTTCACTCTAGATGAGTTATTGAACTTGGAAAACTTATTTGTTTTTAGCGGATATGTTTTATTGGGGGGAGGGGGGGGATTACTTCACGATTGCATGTTATTCTAGATCATTTTTTCAACTGGAAAAATTTCAGAGATTTCCTCATATCAGATGACTTTTTGGACTTGGAAAATTTCAGGGATTATCATAAATATCTCAAGTTTGCCAAATTTTCCAAAAAAAAAAAAAAAAAAAACTTTCAAAAATACATAAAATGTTAAAAAAAGAGTCGAAAAGTTTATAAAAATTCTTTAAAATGAATACTAAAGTAGTAAAAATGTCAAAAATGTCCAAAATGATGCAGAAATTTTCGAAAATCCCATAAAATTTTTTGAAAACATTGCCAAAGTTTTGAAAAAGTCTTGAAAAATGTCAAAAATATTAAAAGTTATAAAAATCATGAAAAACATCACAATTTTTCACAACTTTTACATCTTTTTTTTTTAATTCGTGATTTTTTGGACAATTTCAACAACATATCAAGCATTTTTGGCGATTTTTGCAACGTTTTCAATGATTTTTTTTTACTTTAACAACACTTCAGATATTTTGAACAATTTTTTCATTACTTTTGCAACATTTTCAGTGATTTTTATGAAAATTCCAAAAGTTTTTACGTCATTTTCGACATTTTTGACGACTTTTTCACAAATTTTGTAATATTTTCAATGACTTCTAACAACTTTTACACCTTTTAGACATTTTTTGTACAACTTTTTTACCACTTTCATGAAATTTTTGCAAAAATTTCAACTTTCATAACATTTTAAACTGTCTTTTGCAACACTTTCAATCACTTTTTGAAAATTTTTTAGATATTTTTCACAATTTTGTTAAATTACTTCTTTTCACTGCTTTTTTGTGGCAACATTTTCCATAAAAATTCAGATGACATCTTAGTCCGAATTATTGAAGAGGGGGGTCAATAATAATAAAATTATATTTTTACCCATTCAATTTAAGGAGTAGAAAAAATAATTCAAAATCACAAAAAATTTCAAGAGAAATAATTTTGGACTTTGAAATTTGGATTTGAGAGTTGAAATTCATAATTTCATCAACACAGTCCTGCGATAGAAAAGTTGTCGGAAATATTATAGACGATTTTCATTGTATTTTTTGCACTGATTACGAAAAAAAATATTAAAAAATTCAAGCATGTCAGGTTCTTTTCAAAACTAATTTTTTTTTGAGGAAATTTATTCATTTTTCATCATTTTGAAATCCGAAAATCGATTTTTTTTTGGACGAACTGGAGGTCTTACGAAAAATATGAATAGAAACAAAATTGTAGGGAGTAAATTTAGCTTTCTCAGGTGAGCAGTTATTTTTTCCTGGGAAGCATAGTTCTCCAGAAATCTCTTTAAAATTTCGTTTCCATTCATTTTTTTTCGTAGATCGGTTAGTTAGCTCATAAAGTGGAACTTTTAATGTCAAAAATTGTAAAAAAGTTTTCCACAAAAACATTCATTAGGTGAAAAAAACTTGGCTGATTGAAAAAAACTAAGAAGATTTTTGAAATCTATAGCGAAAGTAGATCAGACTCACCCTGCAAAACCGAAACAAATTTCAAAAACTTTCAAAATGCAGGATTGTGTAATTTAATGATTTGGAAAATTTTGAAAAAAAAAGATTCGAATCACAATTCACAAATCATTATTTTTTCACCAAGATTTTTTTCCTCAGTTATTCACACCAAAAAAGCTCTAATCACAGACTCAGAACACCCCAGTCTCCAAGTAAACCGATCAAAATTTGCAATGATACCAGTTTCTCGTCATATTGAGGTAGGTACTTTCATTATTAGCACAATAAATTCAAAACATATAAATTGGGTTGCAGTTATCGATAAAAAAAAACACGTTTTTACCTTGAAAATAAAACTACTTCGGAGCTATATCATTACACATAGAAAGTTGCTACAACAGGGTAAATTAAAAACAAAAAAATTGATTTTTTTCGTTTTATATAAATTAGCAGACATGGATACTTTTTCAATTATTTCTGCAAAATTTTTAATTATACTCATGTACTCGATTTGTCGAGGTGGGCATTTTTCATACTTATAATGTGAATTCGATGTCGAACATTTTGACTCCAAAAATCTCGAAAACTAAGCCCCCTAGAGAAAAAACTAATAGCTCATAGAAGAAAGAAAATTTCGAGCTCTACAATTTTCATCACTTGCATTTTTTTCGTAGTACCCTTAGTTTGGCCAGAAAATCCATGTTTATGAGAAATTTTCAAAAACGTTGCTATTTGTTTGTTTTTTCCTTCATTTTCAAAACTGTTTCCCATAAAAATGGACTTTTTGGCCAAACTAAGGGCGCATCGAAAAAAATGTAAGGGATGAAAATTGTAGAGCTTGAAATTTTCTTTTTTTTATGAAATATCAATTTTTTTCCAGAGGGTTTAGTTTTCGAGATTTTTGTAGTCGAAGTTGTTTCATATTGAAATAATCGACTTCGTAAAAACGTGAATTTTCTGGCCAAACTAAGGGTGCAACGAAAAAAATGCAAGGGATGAAAATTGTAGAGCCTGAAATTCTCTTTCCCCTGTGAGCTATCAGTTTTTTTCTAGGAGGCTTGGTTTTTGAGAATTTTTTAGTCAAAAGTTGCTTCATATTGAATTTATCGACTTCGTAAATTTACCATAATTAACATGGATTTTCTGGCCAAACCAAGGGTGCAACGAAAAAAATGCAAGGGATGAAAAATGTAGAGCTTGAAATTCTCTTTCTCTCATGAGCTATTAATTTTTTTCTTAGGAGGCTTAATTTTCGAGATTTTTGCAATCAAATTATTTATTTTTTTTATTTTCAAATCCATCAATTTTGTAAATGGACTACCCTGTATAAACCAAAACATATCAAGTTTTTTGAACCTTTCGAGCACACTTCTACATCCAATATCCTTTCTAAAATCACCCTTCTAATCAAAGCATTCCTCAAACACCACCATCAAAAATTCACTCACCCTGCAATCGTACATCTCTCACAACTCCGACATCTGATCCAACAATAAACCCACCCGAAAATTTTTTTCCATCGACGCAGCAAAAAAGCAATAGATTGTCATCAGCGTCACGAGCACACCGAACATATAAATTCGATATATGCGGTATAGCGATGGTACAGATTTGCAAAATTTTTATTTCCCAAGATGTGTAACGGTTTGCCAAGTTTTTCGCGACAGGGCCAACCAAAAACTTCCACAGCGACGTGGAAAAACAAGCAAACTTCGCCTCAAGTTTTTTTCCCTCGTCTTGGCTCGAAATTAAAATGCTTATCACAAATGCAAAAGGCGTGTTCGCCATAGTTGGGAATTTTCAAAACATATAAAATACTATTTAATGGCTTTCCGAAACTTTTTCCACTTTTCTTCGGTTCTGCTTTCTTCCATTGTACATTACAGATGCACGCCGAGACGATTTGTCTGTAGTACGTGCGCATAGCGCCCTATTTTTACACCCCTTCCGAGCCCGAATCCGTTCTTTTCCGGTTCCCCCGATGCGGTCGTATAGTTTTTCTATTTGTTTTTTCAGCGATTTGCTTTGTTGAGCTTTTGGCTGCGTGTGTGGGTGTGTTGGCTTTGATTTTACAAGTTTGGCCACCAAAAACTAGCAGATAGCGGAGAAGGATGAGCTTTTTGATGGAAACGTTTATGTAGCAAATAACGAACCTCCATTGTAATGCAAAATACATCCGATTGGTTACGTATATATATAAAAATAACAATCGAGCGTCTACTGTCCTTTCTCTCTCCAAATACGTGTGAATTGTTAGAAAAAAATTAAAACCGCTATCGGCGAGGTTAGCGAACGAGTATCGAATTTACCTAAACAAAATATCAACATGTATAAAATCTAGGTACAAAGACTGCAGCATTTTACTAAATCGACGAACAACGCAACTTCAACGATGAGCTTTTTATTTATACGCGCAGCTCGTTTTAATGAGAATATCTTCGTTTGGAGCGTTTTTGCCCGAAACCTTTCAGCAATTTAATCCGCGTCCTTGTTCGAGAATCCGAATATCTCGCTGGATATGTGCGAAAGTAAATTAAACCGCGGATAAAAGAATAGCGAATTTTGTTACGTATTTTGCTCTCCTTTCTTGTATTTTTTTCTACCCTTTCTTGCTCGTATTTTTTTTTTCACTTCCACTTTGCTCATGTCGTTTACAACCGCAAACTCGCTGTGGTAACTTAATCACGTTATACGATGCGAGATGCTTTTTAGCATCGCAGTCGACTTTCCGCGACCAAATTTTCCTTTCTGCGCGAAATAACAAATTACTTTCTCGTGTTAATGTCATCCTATGGAAACGATCTTATTTAAAAACATTATTTTTAAAGGATAACCGAGCGAAATTACTCGCCGAATAATTTCATCTCGGAGACGAGATATTACCGGGATATGGCGTGCTCTCGACGAGCTGGCGTTGGAAATTTTTCTCAAGGCATGGCCCACCATCTTTTTTCTTTTACGATCATAACGCAGATACCTGTGGGTTAGCCTTTGAACGTTTTTTCGCCATTTTTTTTGAAATCTCCCCCTCCATCTTCCTCTTATCATTCGTATTCAAATGGTAAAGCATTGAAAACTTTTTCGAGATTTCAATTTTTTTTGAGCAATGAAAAAATTACAATCTTAGATCTTTTTTAATCTGATTCTTCATTTTACTTTCAAATATACTTTTAGAATTTTCAACTGCTGATGAATCTGTAGCTATTAACGAGTTAAAATTGATTACATAGATCAATTAGCCAAGTTGATTGCCTCAATTATTAGATTTTTTCGGTTTTGAATAAAGAATTAGGGGTAACGGCCCAATTATTTAACCCACCTAAGCTTACTTTTTGATTCGTTTCTAAAAACTGTTCTTCATCAGAACATTTTCAGTAATTGAATTAAGGGGGTAAAAAAATTGGAAGACATTTTCAGTTTTTTTTACCGAATAAAAAAAATGGCGAACTACTTTCATAAGCAAGTTCTCTAATATTTTTACCCCCTCATTTTTTTAAAAAATTTCCTGCGATCGAAAGGGTATAAACGATTTTATGATTTGATTCGTAATCTAGGACATATCTAAGGAAAACGTAGTTTCATTTTTCAAGTCCCACTTTTACCCAGAGTCCACCCTCGCGCCCAATTTTCAAAAAACCTCTCTATTTCTGTACCTAAGGTTTCAATTGAAAAATTTTTCAAACAAAAGTTGTAGATTGAGATCTTGGAAATAATTTTGGTTATTACAAAAATTTCGATTGCACCCCTTTCACCCCTTCAATTTTGCATAATACATAATTTTCGTAAATATTATTCAAAATTGAAGGGGTGGAAGGGGTGAAATCAAAATTTTTGTAATAACCAAAATTATTCCCACGATCTTAATCTACAACTTTTGTTAGAAAATTTTTTCAATTGGAGCCTTAGGTACAGCCATAGGAAACTTCACTCAGCCACTGAGTCGAAATATTTTTGGGAAAATTGAAGAAGGTTAATCAAAAAAAATTGTTACTTGAGGTGAAAAATCATTCAATTTGCTTGCAAATCATGAATACGTAAAACTACATCTTGGGAGCCGTTTACCTATCAAATATTAAACCTTGACTTTTCCTCTTACAATAATTTTTTTGACATTTTGGTTAAAACATTTACCTTCATTTTTTGACGATTAAAAAAATATGTCAAAAATTGAAGAAAACATTGAATTTTCGACATCAAAAGAAAATTTAGGTTCATCTGAAATACCCAAAAAAATAACCTTAAAATTTCAACCCCATCAAAAGCATCTATTGAAAAATTTGAAATTGAAAAACGAAAATAATAAATAATTGGAGCAAATTGAATTTCTTGTTTGCTTTTTCGCTTCGTATCAAATTTGCTCCAAATTTGAAATTGCTAAGAAATGCACAATTATTTCAAATCCTTCTAAAAAAATCTCAAAGCAAAACATTTCTTCACGATTCACACCATTCTGATGAAACTGATTAATTTTGAAACCCCATACTCGTATTTTTACATATTTCAGGCAAAAAATGATTGTACAGGTGAAAAAAATGAACCCCCCTCCACAAATCTTTAAATTTTGACCCTTTTTTGCTCAAAATACAATTTTTCGCGATTGTTTGAAAAAACACATATTTTATTAGATATTTTCAAGGTTTAAAACAAATATTTCAACGAAAAAAACTACACTCATAATTGAATTTTCAAAATCACACCAATGACAATTTCAAAACAAATTTAGAATTCAAAATTATGTTCAATATTTGAAAAAAAAAGTCAAAATATACGCAATCTCAAAGACGTCTTTGAAGGAGGGGGTTTGGATACCTATTGCCAGTTCTGATTGTAAAAAAATTATCAGGTAAATTCCAAATTTTTTTGATAATAGATATTGTGGCCCAACCATAGCATTGTTTGGACTTGATAAATTTTATTTTTGTATCTTTATTTATCCTCAATTTCTTCAAAAAAAAAATATATGGAGGAGTTGTTGCAAAATTTTTCCATTTTTTAGCAAATTCATCCTTTCTCTTTCAGCTCTTTTCAAAAGTTTATTTTTCAATTGAGACATTTCACTAAAAAAGTCAATTTAATTACATAGGTTTTATAAAAAAATACATTTTCTGACTTTTGAAAAAAAAATTATTTTTTATTTTTTTAAATTTCTGTCATTTTTTATCATTTTGCCAAATTTTAAAAAACATAAAAATTTATTTTGTCCACATTTTCATAAAATTTTGGATTTAGATTTTTTTAAATTTCATTTTCGTTTTTTTTTTTGTTCTTTGATTTTAGTTCTTTCTTTTTGAATTGATTCTAACCCTAAAACATAACTATTCGTATAAATACTTGAACTTCCAATCTGTATTGTTCAGGAGGGAGGGGGGGGGGATCTTCAATTTTGAGTATTTTATTCACGTAATATGAATAATAAAAACTTCATTTAAATTCACAACGAAAAAATATTGAAAATAGGAATAGATTACATATCGAATCCTACAAATCTCGAATCATTCGCCATTTTAAAATTCATATTTTCCATTAAACTAAAATAACAAAAAATTTATTCAATTCATTTTCCGGAAATTTACACCCAAATTGCGATATCAGCATCACAGAATTCCGACATTTTTTCGAGATAATGGCAAATAGGAAACGAGGAAGTGATTCATTATTTTTCTATTCATCACAGGAAGCCTCATAAATATTTTTCCAACAAATTTGTGCTGTCATCGCTAGATACGAGTATTTACTGGCGAAGCAATTTCATTATTTCCAACATTTATTTCTTCATCAATTAGAAGTCTAAAAAAATTCAAAAAAAAAAACACAAACAACAACAACCTATTTCTTTGCTTTAATTTTGGAAAATGCGAGAAATAAAAAAATAGTTTGTCTATCCACGACTCACAAAAAATTATCCAAGTAGAAAATATTACACACTCTATGAACCTGAAGTTGATATTCCATCCAATCAGTTTGTGAAATGAATAAATATTTTGAGAAGAAGTGAGGAAAGAGGGGAAATTTTCAGAACAACTTAATTTCACTTCGAATAACAAAGGAAAGCTTAACGATTAAATTCGGAGAAGATTTTCGTATTTTATGTTCTTTGAAGGTGACTTCGGTTCATCAGTAGAGTAGAAGGTAGGAATATGGATCATCTTTTTGTTTTGTTGCATAGCTCAGCATCCAATGGTTCAAATTTAGCTTTCTAGATCTCAAAATCTTTGTAAAATGGTCTAGTTTACTTTAGGGAGAATTTGTTTTTCATTAGTAATTACCTTCTTTTGTATTTCAAAATACACAAATTGAAATCTGACAAAAAGTAGTGATTTTAGAAATTCGACTCACCAAAAAATTCAAAATTTCGACCAGTTACATCAAAATTGTACATTTTTCAGGGTGGTCCATATTCCTATCTTCTACTTCAATAAAAATTATGCAAATATTGGAAAAAAATTGAACAAAAACATTGAAAAACTGATAAAATTGCTTCAAAAAATGCCCAAAGTATTTCAAAAATTGCTCAAAATTACTCAAAATATGGCAAAATTGGTCAAAATATCAAAAAAACCATACACTTTGTTCATCCAAGTCTTGAAATTCTCATAAAATTTTTTCCAAAAATTGTTTAAATTTGCACAAGTTCAACAAAAATTTATGGAATTTTTTCAAAATTACTCAAAATATGGCAAAAACTGGTTTAAATATCGAAAAATTACATTTTTCAACGTCATTTTCAGATCATTTTCGTTGAGGTCCAAAAAAATCTCTCACACTTTTGTGATAAGCCATTTTACCAGCAACTTTTGCAAAAATTGATCCATTTCGATGGAATTTTGTACATTTTTATGTTATTATTAATCGATTTTTATCAAAATTCAACCCTTTTTTTTCGTATTCTAAACAATTTTCAGTGATTTGAAGCAATTTCAGGACTGCTTTATCAATTTTTGAGCTCTTTTCAACAGTTTTACGATGATTTAAACATTTTTTCCAACTTTTGAGAATTTTTACAATATTTCAATCAACTTTCGCATTATTTTATCGATTTTTTTTTTCACTTTAAGGACATTCACAAAGGATTTGAACATTTCTTTTTACATTTTGAATGACTTTCATCATATTTTTCAAACAAATTAGTTGTCTTTCAAGCAATTTTAACGGTTTAGGGAATTTTTTGACAATTTTTCTTGGAAATTTCAATATTTTTTGCTCTTCTATCTGTCTCAATACAAAATTGAACCTCCTGATGAAATTTAATTCAAATTGTATTTCCATGATCAGACCTCTCAATCTAATTCTAGGTCTTCAAATAATGAATTTATCCCTATAATTGAAAATTCAACTTTTGCAAAAAATTAACCTTAAAAAAAGTTGAAAATTTTTCAAAAAATTAACATAAAAAAATCTTGAAGGACTTGAAAAATTCATCAAAATGTCACAATTTACTCTCGTTCTTCAAAATTAAGGCAAAACGTGAATTTTCTCCTCCTCTTCCAAATAAAATAAGATGGCAATTGTGGCTTTCCAGATTAATAGAATTATGATCTAAAGTATTCAATTTTCCAAGCAAAAAATCACCAAAAATTTTCCAAAAAACTGCTCCATTCCAAAAGAAAAAAACCCACCTCACAAACTACCACCAAAGCAACACACCAACACAACCAACTCCATAAGAAAATTCCTCTCCACATGAAAAATCATCGACAAAAAACATAATCAATTCAATACAACCGGAATACACAAACACCGCTTCTTCTTTTTGTTAACGTCGAAACGAATAAATATTTAATACACGAGGAAGAAGGGAAGAAGAAAAAAAAAGCAAGCTGCATCGACCTTATCTCGCTATCTCGTACTAAACAAAAATCTGACCTCGACAATATACGCCATTCGATGAGATTTCCTGCATATAAAAACACCACTTACACGAACACGTCGATAAGTATAATATTCTACAAAGAAGGTGGAAAAATTTTCCGATCATAGTAGTATACATAATCAACACCATTATTTTTTCCTCTTCATCGAACAAAGTCTGGTTTTAGCGTATCAATTATTGAGATAGAGCTTATGGTCATGAAAGCTCATAATCCTGATTCGAACAATCGAAGTTGATTACAAGAATCCGAGCAATTGGTTCGAGTTTCCAGGGGGTAAAAATTTTCACGTTTTTTTGCATCTCTTCGAATACCACTGACAACAACAATCCACTTGTTTACGTAAAACTACATCTCGTTCGAGGGAAATTTCCAAACGACGGGATTTTTTTTCAGATCGAGTCTCGACTTCAGGTCATCACTCCGAGCAAAATGTTGATACAAAAATTCAAAATAAAAACAATTTTTACTTACTGGTCAATGAACCATATACACAAATCCAAAACAAAGCACTAGCAGACAGTTCGTTTAACTCGTTCGAATGAAAATATGCAACAGAATAGTTTTCCGATTGTTATTTTATAAATCGAACCGAAGTAAACATAGAACGTTCGCACAGCAACGAAAAGAAAAACTCAATTCTCACAACTAAAATGGCCGGGTCGATTAAAAAATTAAACTATTGGTCGACGGCGAGCAAAAAATTTAAAACAATCGCGCCGGAGATCCGTTGTGAAAACAAAAACTTTGATAAAAAAATATCGTTATCGTACAAACCGATAAGCGCCGGGACGCGACAAAACGGTCTGACGCTGCGAAAACCACTAAACTCAGTAAGACGCGGACGCCGTCGAGTATCGACGCCGATCTACGGCCAGCATGATACCGGAGTCCGGAGTCGGAGCGGTGAAGAGGGCGCGTCGGTAACGCGCACGTTTCACAGCGATCTGCGGTAACACGGAAAGACCGGAATCAGAGCTTCGCCTTCGATTGCCAGCCAGCCTGCGACGCGTTACAGGTCGATCCCGAGTATTTACCAAGTCGACTATTTAGTCGGCGTCTAATGTAATTTTAATATCGGTTAATTTTACACCCATCGTTCCAGACCCGCGTCTATTTTCAAAGGCTACAGGGTACAGCCAGATTGAGTTTTCGAGTCCCAAAGTCAACCGTAATATTTCGTTTGAATGAATCAAGACTCGACAGACAAGTTGTGCACCTGTAGAAGTGTACGAGTATCATCAACCCCCTCTGAGAGATATTTTTGACGTCATGTGAAAAAAGACTTTATTTCGGGAGTGACGACGTTAGTTATTTATGATTTTAAAGTGAAGTATGATGTTTCTTTTTGGACAGAAAAAGGTTGAAAAGGAAAGGAATGTTATAAAATAGATGCAGAGATAGTTGAAGAACTTCCACAGTCATTTTTAGTTCGCAAATTCGGCCAAATTTTGGAAAATTGGACAAATTATCAAATATATGAGCAGAAGTGTGATAACTTGGCAAAATATTGGAAATTCTAAATTCAACGAAAGGGCCTTCCTTGGTAAGATAGTGAAATCGACCCTCGACCCAAATTTCCAGTGCTCCCAACCCTAGTGATTTATCACCAAAGCTAGTGATAAAATCCCTTCGACAAATTATTAGTGATTTTTTTTAGTGATTTATGAAAAAATTGGTGATTTCAGTGCTTTTTCCGCCAAAATCACACTTGACCACACCTTTTTCCAGTGATTTTGGTGATTTTTCAAATTTTTTCTCCATTAAAATTTCAAAAGACTGGAATTTTCAAAAAAATGAAAAAATGAAAATAAAAACCTACTTAACTACCTATCAACAACTTTCATTTTATTGTAAAGCAATGAATGAAATTTGATTTGATTTCTTCCTTCTCTAATTCAGTTTTAGTTTTTTATAATAATACTGT
>FIZU01018257.1:0-10214 GCA_900064475.1 Pseudococcus longispinus | reverse complement strand
TATAAAATCATAATTTTGATCAAAAAAATGAAAATTTTGACAAAAATGACAGTTTAAACTAGAAAATGAAAAATGACAAAAAAAAGTGATTTTGACAAATAAATGACAATTTTGACCAAAACTGGTATTTTTTACAAAAAAATACGATTTTGGCCAAAAGTAACTTGGATAAAATTCTGAGAATATTTCCATCGAAATTAAAAATGAGTAACACGTACATATTCACGTTAGCTAGGGGGATGGGCCGCCTAGTTTCATCATAAATTTTTGACGTGGATAGGCATATAGGCAGCGAATCAGAAAAAATTTATCGTTCGGTTTTCGCATGATAAAATTTTGTTACCTCAAATGACTTTTGGGATTTGGAAAACTTCAGAGATTCTCTTAAGATAAATGACTTTTTGAACTTGAAAATATCAGAGTAGTTCAAACATGGTGAAAATTGTTAGAAAATTCATAACCATTTAAAATGTGATTAAGTAAGTCACAAAGTCATGAAAATTGTCGAAAAATTTGTAAAAATTGAGAATTGTCATGAAAATTGTTGAAAATATTGTAGAAATATGCACAAAATCATCGAAACTGCCAAAAATTTTGTAAACAATTTTCTTGAAAAATTTCAAACCCAAAAAAGTCTGAAAAAATGTCTGAAAGTCAATTTTTCAATTTAAAAAAAAATCGAAATTGCTTGTCTGATAAAATGTCTAAAAATCAGCATTATCTTTAAAATTTTCTAAAAATCTAAATTGTTTGTCTGACAAAATGTTTGAAAATCAGCATTATCTCTGAAATTTTTCTAGTTCAAAAAGTCAATGGAAATCTGAAAATTTGTCCAAGTCAAACGAAGTCTGACAAAATGTCTAAAAGTCAGCATTATTTATAAAATTTTATTTTACTTATAGGTGTCATCTTTGAAAATATAAAAAGTAAATTTGAAATTGGTTATTCGAAAATTATTTTTAGATCATAGATAAGTTATAAATTTCAAAATTTGAGGAATTTTCTATCGTACCTTTGATATTTGTTACAGACTCTCTAGCTGATTATAATTTACTTTTTCAAACTTACGTCGCGAGCTCTTCTCACACAAGTTTTGAGTGTAATATCACAATACACAATCAAGTAATTATTTGAACATCTTCACAAGCACTTACCTATAACAGAACAAAAAAAACACATTTATTAGTTGATTGAAATTTAAGAAAACTAAAATTACCCAAGTTTTTTTCCAACATTAAGCGGTAGCGTGGTCAGAAAAACGTTCAGGAGAGGGAAGGAGGAGGGGGGGGAGGTCTTCACGAAAAAAAAAAGATTTCGAGTAAAATTAAATAAAATATCTCATATTTCATCAAATCAAGTAAATGTGTTGGGTGTAAACAATTCGAGGGCAACATTTATTTTCAAAAAAAGGCAGTCAAAACCTGAAATTTCTCAGCATTCTCAACTTTTCAGTCGTTAAACTAGGCTTTAGAGCCCCGTCCCTCCCAAACACGCAACTGACAATATGAATCAGCATTACAATAGGAGCAAAAAAAATAAAAAACAAAAAGTAGACAATATTTCAATCGAAAACGAAAATTAATTGGCCGAAGGAAGAAAATTTATTGAGCTGTTTTTTTTTGCAGAAAAAAACAACATAAGTCATGAAAATCGTCGAAAATGTCGCTTCAATTATGAAATATGTCGAAAATCTCGTAAAAATTCTAGAATTTTCAATAGATACATTTTCCAACATTTTCATGATTTTATACCAATTTTGCCTTTTTTTAAACTGAATTTTATGAAAATTTGTGAATATTTTACACATTTTTTATGACATTACATTTTCTCGCGGATTTCAGGATTTTTTTCACCATTTTTACGAGTTTTGAAAAACTGCTTTATATGATTTTTTTGACCTCTTAAACGAAGTTTTCAATAATTTTTATGGAAATTTAAGAAATTTTAATGGACTTTTCAAATTTTTTCATGGAATTTTTATTATTCACAACATTTTCGACGATTTAACTGCCTTTTTTTGTAGTTTTTACAACGTTTTTACCAATTTTTGTAAAATTTCAGAAACACTTTCGACGATTTTCATAATTCTTTTTGGACATTTTTATCATTTTTTCAAAGGTTGAGAATCTCAATCATTCTTTCAATAATTCATGATTTTTTTGACCACGTCTACAATATTTTCACAAATTTTTTCAAAAGTTGTAATTATTTTTACACGTCTTCCCGCAATTTTCATTATTTTTTTACCATTTTTTCATTATTTTTTGAAAAATTTATGGAAGTTTTCAACTTTTTTACGAAATTTGTACTACTTTTACAACATTTTTATCAATTTTTACCGAACTTCGCTTCTTGATTTATGGCTAAATTAGCTGATGAACCAATATTCGCCCCAGAGATGACTTTACCTGGATCGAAGCTCACTCATTGCAAAAAAGATCAAGAAATTCAACTTCAGAAATTCATCAGGCATGTCACTCACAATCGAAAAAAAATAACAAAAATTCATTTAAAAAAAGTAACTTTTTTTCATTTTTTCAACATGTAGGGAACGAAAAAAATGATTTCAAATTTTAGTTGTTAATCAAACATACAACGGAAATACAAAAACAAAAAATTATTAATTATTTATGAAAAAAAAACGATTTTTCATTTTTAATTTTTTCAATCATCGACACCCCCTCTCCCGTGATGATAATTTTTTTAATTTTTAATTTTTTTTTCACTCATGTTGTAAAATATTATCTATTTTCTTATTTTTTTTTCGCCGAATTTTCTCCAAAAAAGTAACTTTTTGGGATAAAAATTAACCAATGGTAGCATTTCAACGTAAAAGTGACTAAAAATAATTTTCTGTGACGTGCCTGGAAATTCAGCAGGCAGTTCAGATCACCTTTGATTTAATATAAAATGAATAATTCGTTTTTTCGATATTTTGACATGGATAGGTATGTTGGAGGGGGGGGGGGGGGTGTCAGAAAATTTTCTGGTTTCAGAAATTTTTTTGCTTTATCAATAAAATTTTGTGAATCAGAAAATTTTCTGGTTCACAAAATTTTATTAATATAGCAAAAAAAATTCGAAAAATTCCACTTCAAAAATTCAGCAGGTACTTTTAGGTTTGAATTTAAAAACATTTTACGCACATAAACTTCAAAGCGAATTTTACTCGTAAATAAATTTTTTGCCAAATAATTTTTTTGCACCTAAAATTATTTTAAAAATTGTTTAAAAATATTTCAAAAAATTATTGAATATTCGTAATTTTCGATTCATCACTTTTTCGATCAAAATTTCGTCTTAATCATTTCACAACCAAAAGAGAAATGTTTTCATTTTTCTTTTTTTCTGGTACAAAGTACGAACCAACTGTATTTTGTTCCAACTTTAATCGATTCTCGTTCAATTTTAAATCTCGCACGTTTTCCACGACTCCCCTACCCACCCCTTCATTCACCACAACCCCACCTCCAAAAAATTACCATACGCAACTTCAACAATAAAAAGAACCAAATCCGACGCTAACGAGAATTTTCGAAAACTTTGCAACGGTAATCCTGCGAAAGCAATTCAGACAACGAATAAAATTAGCTCTCGACTGGCGGATCGGGGTAAATGTGCTTTCGACTTGGTATACTCGTAGAAAGCGAAACGTTACAATTTCGTATTCGCTTTCTTTCGCAAACCGAGAAAGGGCGCCTGGGTTACTTCCTTCGATTCTACGAATTATACAGTTTCGTACTCGGCGTATACGAAAAGAAAAGTCGAGACAACCATTAAAGTGGATTTTTATGCGCTTAATTCGCTTTACAAATAAAACTCGATACGATTTTTCACCATAACGAGTTTTCAACTGGAGGAGTTTTTCTACAGTTGTATTTTTATACAAATACACGTACGTACGTATTGTCAGACAACAACGTATCCATTTTGTATTAATAACTACGTATACCGAGTAAATACGACGAAAACGATAAAGGAATCGTGATCTTTCTTCGGACTCGTAATTTTCGATTTATCTTTAATTTTTGACGTAGGTTCATTTCGCGTTGCTTCTTGATGCGAATTGAAAGAAAAATGAGGCAACGAGATGATTTATTTTACGAATCGGCCCAGCTCCGTCATTATATTCGCGCCGTACTGAAAGAAGAATATGGTCGAGGGAAGAATAGGTCGGCGGAATTCCCTTTTTAAGGAAATTTTCATTCAGCGAGATTCGCCGCGTTGAAAAGAATCCGCCAAAAAAGCGGATCTTTCGAATGGAGCGAGAAAATTTATGAAATGTTTAACAAAAGAAGGCTACAATTGTAAGGTAGGCGAGGGAGAAAGCAGGAGGTTAATTAAGTCGAATTTTCGATTCAAAGAGGTAAATTTCACTCCATAAAGCACTCTTTCTATCTGTTTCTTTTTTTTTTGAAATTTTATGGCTTCGATATAGAGCTTAATTAGCGAGTCTCTTGCAACGGAATACCGTTGTAATTATTATCGTTGATCGAGGTGTTAATTCATCCAGATGAATGAAGAGGAGGAAAGCTGGAAGGGATATCATTCAGTAATTTATACCATTCTTCATTCAGCATTATGAATGAAAATTTGTATTCAAGAGTGGTAGCCAAATTGGCTTTTGAGAAGGTGGGTTTTCAACAATGAACAAAATTTTCGACCTTCTGATCACACAAAATTTTGAAAAATGAACATTATTGTGTAAAAAGTGATCCGAGCAAAGAGAGGGCGAAAATATTTCTCAAAAGAACACATTCAAGGTCCAAAGCAACAGTTTTTGTGGGGGCAGAAATGAAACAAAGACTTGAAGGAGAGAATGAGAAACGGAACAGCAATTTGATATACACGAAAAGAGGAACTAAAATTCGTTTTTGGCAAAGAATTTATCAACCAAAGCTTCAAATTGCATTTTTCAATAACACGAATACATGGATTCCTGATAGTATAATTTCAAAATTGAAGGAATCATTGGGCAACAAATTTCGTATAATTTCTTGTAGGATTTTCTCAAAATTGTTTCGTTATCTTTTGTATTTTTTTTTACTCGAGTTGCATTTTTTTTTAAATCGAAAATTAAACGTTGTTTGAGAATTCCAATGAGATAATTTTTGGAAAGGGAAGGGTGGAACAATTTTACCGAAAGGATTTATTAGAGAAGTAGAAGGGAAGATTATGAAATGACAAGGAATTGTGCTCATTCGAAGTGAAAGAGCTATAACATCAAGAATTAAAATATTGATATTCTTTAATTTTTTTTTCAAATATCAATTATTTAAGAAGATTTTTCTGGAAAAATTACATATTCCAAGGGTCGAAATGGAGAATTTCTCAATTTTTCACATCACAAGGCGTCTAACAAAATTTCCCAATAAAAATTCAGAACTTTTGCAGGATGTTTCTTAGGTTAATGAGCTTCACCCCCCCCCCCCCGCTATAAGAATAATTTAGATTTTTGCAGGTACTTGGATAGTGATTCGAGGAGGATCCACTCAAGCGAAAATTTTGGCAGAAAAAAGCATTTGAAAGCTAAAATTTTCTCAAAATAATAAATTGGAAAAACGAATTTTAACTGAATTTTGAACGAAAAATGCAGGACTGTTGAGCCATATTCAGCACCTTTTCTATTTTAAGAACGACTTTGTCAAATGGAGGACTTTTTCAGTACTTTCAGGACCTGTTGGACACCTTGTAATAACTTTTTCGATGTCTTGAAACAATTTAAACAATATTTTAGCAATTTCATCGATTATTATTACATCATTTTGAACTATTTCAACGTTCGTGAAGATTTTGCCAATTTGCCCACTTCAAAAATTTTTGCTTTTTGAGAAATGCTTATAATATGTATTTTAATTTGTTCAAAAAATGAATCTTCAGCAGCCATAATGAATCACAAATCGATAATCAATGACCTTGAAATAGTTTAACATCGCTTAAAAATTATCAATTTTTGAAATTTTAATTTCTTTTAGAAAACGTAATATGATCGTGAATTTTTGGAATGTGCTGGCAAAAGCAATGCACAGAAATCTCAGGCAGGGATGGGCAAAATAATTTTACAAAAATATAATTTAGATCAGGATTTTAAATATTTTAAAAAATTGATATGAATGATTTGAATTTGATGATTTTAAGAAAAAAAAATCAAAATCAATTTTTAATAAAGGCACGTAAGTAATGAACTTATGGAAAAGATCATGATTTTAAATCATTTTTTAAAAAGTAATTGTATAAAATCTTGATTTCAGGAATTTTGAAGATGATAATACGAAAACACTTTTTTTTATTCCCAATTTATCATGCTTCATGGTTCCAAGAACAAACCATTCAAATTTTGAAAATTTTTTGCAAGTATTGATCTTAATGATTTTTTATAGTAAAAAAGATCATGATTTTATTTTTAGAAATGATCATGAATTTCTGGAATTTTGAAAATAATCTTATGATTTTTATTGAAAATCATTTAGGGAATGATTTTTCCCAACCCTGATCTCAGGTTGTGGGTTCTTGTGCGGGAAGAAAGGGGGTTTTAATCGACATGTGGGGCTTTTGTTTTCTGATCACAAGTTGAAAAAAAAACAATTTTCAAAATTTTTCCTAAATTGATTGAAAGAGGATGAAATGAGCATTCAAATATAATTACTTTTTGATTTCGTACAATTTTCTCATTGGTGACGTCATCTTGACAGAAACTTACAATGATTTATATCTAAGTACTAGGGGCCTTCGCCCCAAACCCATTTTTTTTGAAATCGCTTGGTTCGCTTCGCTCACTCCGCTCTCACTAAAAACCATTGATAACTTTGAATTAAACTAATTTAACTAATTCAATTTGAAATACAAACTGTAACATTTTTCATATTTTAAAGGTAGCGTAATTTTGATTTTTATCAAATACTTCCCCGCTCCCCCCACAAATAGGAGCAAAATATTTCATATTTTGTCTAGGTAGTAAAGGTGACTTAAGACAAAAGATGTTGTGGGTTGAAATTGGATCATTTTAATTTTTGGAAGAGGGGGTATAAAAATTCCGAAATTTTGATTTTCGGGGCAACTCCAGCCCTAAAGGGCTAAATAGGTTCAAATTTTGGATTTACATTTAAAATATAATTTGGAAAAAACTAATTTTCCCAAATTTAGATATCTCAATTTTTGAACCTCCCCCCCCCCCGAATTTCGGACTCCAAAATTTTCCCAAATTTAGATACCTCAATTTTTGAACCCCCCCCCCCCCCGAATTTCGGACTCCAAAAATCAAAATTGGCCCCTCGCTATAATTTCAGTTTCATGTACTCGTCGAGGTTGCTTTAATCCCCCCCCCCCCGGTGTATCTTATTGGACATTTTCAAAATATTCTCATACATTTCAGAAAATTTTGAGCATTTTGAGCCATATTTCGCATCCTTGCTGCAATAACACCAGAACTCAAAAAAATGACTTTTTCATTTTTAATTTAGCAAAATCGTCGACGAATAAATACGTTTTAGGAAAAAATAAGACGATAAAATTTTTATGAGTTGTGGAGTTATTGCAGCGAGGGTGCAATTTGTTAGAGCATATTTTAGCATATTTTCCAATAAAAGCATATTTGAGCTTATTTTACCGTTTTTCACGAGTTTTTAGAGCATTTTGAAAATGTTTGACAATATATTTTTCGGTTTTTTGAGAAATTTTCATCATTTTAACCAAAATAAACCAATTCAACGGTGGTTTTTAACGTTATTTTTTTCTTATCGATTTTTTGCTCAATTTTTTGGCAATATTGTCAAATATTCCAATTCAAACTTTTTTTTTACTTCTTCCAAGAATGGTAGAATGAACTGATTGGTGCATATCATGCCTAGCTATAAAGTCTACCAACAATATTTCAACTCTTACACCTTCCTACGTATTTGAGTTTTTTCAGAGCATAATTTTTTCAACCCTAGAAATAGTGAAAGCCCACTGAATAAAATTTAGAAAGTGCTGGAACATGAAGGTCTTCGAAAAATCATGCATTTTGTTGTTTCATACTGAAAATGTCAACTTTAAATTCACATTTTAATACAAAAATTTCAAAATTTACCAAAATACGAACTTTAAATTGCCTATGGCTTCCCTTTATGCGATTCTATGAGTAATTTTATCATCAAAACCTCATTTTGTTCATTTCCTTTCGGCGAAAAATCCTTAAAAAATCATTCTTTCGTTTTCAATCCATCCAGACGAAAGCGAGTCGATCACGCCACGTAGATCAATTCCAGTTCAAACTAGCTAAGTCAAGCTCGAATCTATTAAACGGTACTGTACGTTACCTCAGACACTCCTTAATCAATTACTCATCATCCCACACCTCGAACTCGGCCATTGTTCGGTAAACATGACCGAATAAATGTCTAAAACGACAAGACAAACCCAACGAATGCGAAATCGACTTTGTTTACAACTCGACTCCAAAGCTCGTCCGAGCAGCCGGCTCGCTATTTACGTATTTCGGGGAACTCCCTTATAATTTGTTATCTCCTTTCTAGAGAAAGTCTATATGCACAGAAGACGAAAACAGAACAACCTATACTTACCTGAGCATCGTCGTATTGCGCACGCATCTCCATAAAGTGCTACACAAATGTGTATCTTTTTAGTTTTAGCGCAGATGGCGATGACGAGTGACGACGATCAAGGTATTATATAAAACAGTCGGAAGATGGAAAATTATACGGACGGCGACATTTTTAATCGAGTTATTAGGTCAATGTGCGGTTACGTTCCGTTTAAATATGTTTCTCTCGCACCTTTCTTTCTATTCGCGTACGTTAATTATTAGAACGGCGAGTCGCCCGATGGATTAGGGCAGGGAAGCGGGGGGTCAGATTCATACGTTTATTTATACATAAGACGTTAAAAATTACACCAACGAAATTTCGGCTCGTTGTTGGTCTGCGTCGTCGTCGTCGTCATCGTTCATCTAATTAATTATTCATTCGATAGGACGTGACGCCGCGCCGGAGCCTCTCGAAATGACAAAAACTAGGTGACATTTCGCGTGATAAATTAGCCGGTCGGAGGCGCGAAAACGTCGTCAAACAGTCTCAGGTGTATTGGCGAACAGATGGTTTAGTTAGGGTATCATATTGCCCTACCACTACCAGTTGCAGGGTAAAAAGGCGTAAAATGTTCATATTTTGTATTACGCTGCGCCGCATAACGATACCAGTGCATTAGTAGATTGAAACCGTCAACCGAGCCGATGCAATGATAACCTTGGTCTCGAGAGTGTACACAGAAAAGGGCTAAAATAGACGAAAAAACGCATAAGGTAGCTCGCCAATTGGGTAATTGACACGAGCGGATTATACCTTTGCATTTTTGGTGGAAAAAGGGTAGATTTGGGGATGATTATGACGATATAATGTTGCAGTTCGCGTGTTCTAGACATCAACTTTGGTAATTTTCAGCTCGCGGGACACTATATCATCAATCAAATATGAGAAAAAAATTTTAAAAATCGTAAATTTTTCTAAAACGTTTACATTTCGGTGGTGGAGTGAGGAAAAATTAAAAAAGTCGATGTACTGAAATCCTATTCTCGAATTGTCACTGATTTTAACGTTTTTTTTTTTTACTTTGGCCATTTTCAACAATTGTTTTTGAAGTGACTCCTCCCTCCTCCTTCTCCTCATCCATAAAGATCTCATTTCTGTTTTTTTTACGTAAAAAAATGACTCAAATAATTTTACAAAATTTCAAAATCCTGTAAAATGACTACATTTCGGATGCATTTCCAAAAAAAAAAAAATACGTGTACTTCAATATTTCGGTTTTCGAAATTTTTGGCGAGTTTTTCAATTTTGGACAAGTTCAATATTCTGTTTCGAGAAAAACTCAAGTTTCACAATAAAATTTCTGGATTTTTCTAAAACAGCTGGAAATCGAATTCAACAATAGAAAATCTAGAATGAACAGGGCATATGTAGATCTTCAGGGGTCTTTCACAAAACTCAAAAATTAATTTGAGAAGGGCGAGAGGAATGAAAATTTTCAATTTTTCTAGTTCATATGCATGAGCCTGTTGATGGGTGGGAGGAGGAGGAGGAGGAGAACACCTGAGAAATTTCGAAGGTGTGAAGATGAAATTATAGCAGCGTTGCCAACCCTCAAGATTCACGACCGGATCGGGATCACAACGGAGCCATGCTATTTTCGCTATGTTTATGACGTCATTATGTGATGTT
>FIZU01018253.1:0-20282 GCA_900064475.1 Pseudococcus longispinus | reverse complement strand
AGAGTTTTTTGGAATTGGGAAAAAAATTTTAAATCAGCAAAAGCATATCCTATGTTTTATAGTTTTATGGGTAGTATGGAAATGACGGTGACTTTTTTATGTAAGTATAAAACTTTTTGTTTTGGGTCATTTGGGGTCCTGGAATAGGTACCTGAATTACAAACTCAAAATTTCAATTTATTTTTTTTAAAAATGGCATAAATAAAGAAATTAGAAGAGGAAGAAATCGATATTTTTGAACTAAAGCTCTTTCTATTTTAAGGGTGAGTAGCCAAATGTAATTTTTTTCAATTCATAGCAAATTTTACACTGGAAAATGAAAGTACCAAGGCAATTTTGATTCGATCCTTTTCCTGCGTGAAATTTCAAGTTGCAGTGGTGAAAATGAACTCGTGCATTGACTTGACTTCAGTCCACATGATATAACGAAAATTTTCAAATTTCATCCATCAGCTCTCTTTGAGCACAAAAGGGTTAACATGAAGACAGCGTTGAAATATGGGATCTTATTTTAACAAGACGTTAATTTCAAATATAACACGAAAAAATAAAGAACTTTCTATACGTACGTATCTTCTCGATACTAAAGAATGAACAAGATTAGGATGAGGTACATCTTACACCACGTTGCTTCGGGGATATATTAATTATACTGTTCGTAATCAATGAAAATGCTACGTTCGGTTGATTGTATTTTTGACGGGTTATTGATGTTTGGTTATGAATCCTTTTAGCACAGTGGTTGGCTCGACGAGTATATGTGTACCTTCATTTTATACCATACGTGTATTTATTATTTAGACGAGAGTTACAAAGTTTTACGTTGTAATTAACGCGTGTTTCTATTTTTCTTTTTCGCTGTTATTTTAAATGTATCTAGGTCAATTAGCGTGACAATTTGTACAAGTCGAATGCTTATCCCTTATACTCGTAGTTAGGCAGATGATGTGAAAATTGAAAGTGTCGTAAACGTAGGTCGACACAGTGACAATGTGAAGAGATATTACAGTTTCTTGGTTCATTTCAAAGTCCGGTACTGTCGTATTTCATACCAATAGCTTTGCTGTCTGTATTGATGATAAGACTGGACCATAAGGTTTCAAAACTCCCACTACAGATACATAGATACGAGTATTATTACGTGCATTAGGCAACTTAGCAGCACAACTTATCAAAGAATTTCATTGCTATTCGTGTGTCGTCCAAAAATATTGACACTTGTTCCAATCTGCGGTCATTTCGCTATTCGGAATAAATTGACTAAACGGTCGCCTTCGCCACATCGAGTAGGTATATTGGAAAAATTCTGCCATATATCTGCGGCCATTAGATGTAGTTTATGTACCGAAATCCAATTAAAGAAATTCAAATACCGTATATATGGCATATAAATTCAATAGAACGGCGATATGAACGACCGATAGTATCTCCATAAAGAAGCCTATAGTAGTATAATACGGAGAGAGTTGGAAAAGAATGGATATATTAAAGTGCGCATAAATTGTTTATAAAACGGCGCGTTACCACGCAACATTGTAAATTTCAATATGTTTTAACTGATAAAATTTAGTGTGAAAAGTATCTTATTTTAAGATAGGTAATTTATAAACGCATAACCTCAAGTCCGGCGAGCACATAATATACAAGAACAGAGATCGCGTATGCCTGGTAAACGAGTTGAGATTTTTATTATCGCGGCCGCAGTAGTACCTATACTTATAGAAGTCACGCGAAATTCTTCGATCTATGGCTGCATGGGCTTTTCGAACCGGGGACATACTATGTTTGATTTGAACGATCATAAAAAATTAAGTAGCTTTATAGTTAACGTCGTTATTTAATTTATATCGGTATTTATTTATATGTATTTTTTTTCGCTTCGGTTTTTTTTCCTCCTCTCTTTTATTTTTTTCTGCTCCTACTCCTCGTATAGGTATATTTACGCGTGTATCTGTGTGTGATATGGGTTCGGCGTGCGGAGCAAGGAGAAGATTTCACGTTATAAAAACTGCAGGAGTGCTTGGTTAGATTTATGAATTTATTCGAACGATTTTTACGATGCGAGGTAAGGAGTGTAGGGATAGGGGTGGCGAAGAGAGACCATTTTAAGGTCCGGCAATCGAAGCGGACAATGTGTAGAAAATTTCTTCCAATTTGTGTGATTAATTTGGTCGAGTCGTGGTAGGACGTATGTGTATCTTAAGGCTTCGTGTGTGATCTTAAACGGAGCATTGCAGGTGAAATACGATTATGGCAGAATTGTGTAAGTGCAATTGCGCGTAACTAATACGTACGGCACGATGGATATTGGAGAGGAATTTTTCATACCAGGTATGGAAAATTCGACTCGGCTTCACCGATCACCGTCTTCCGTTCCGTTGGGCTAGTTGATGGATGAAGGCTCATTTGTAACCATATAAAGGCGATATTTAAAATAGATTTATTTCTTTGTTTTAGGGCAAATAATCTGTATAGGAGATTGAAAAAATGAACCGAATAACGGAGGGGTTCGCAAGGGATGTTGGTATGAGCGATGGTTGAACGAGGGAAGTGTATTCATCTTTCGAATTGGTTCTACCGTATATTCAGTTCTCCTACAATGGGCCAAATTTCACAAAAAAATCATAGATCTGGCTTCAGTATTGATTACCAAAAATACTTCAATAGAATAAAACCATTTTAAGTAGCCCTGGTAGCCGAATAAAATTATACTTTTATTCGCGGTGATTAATTTTTTTTTATTATGAGGCAATTTCTCGCTTGTACCATTTAAATAATTGATGATGGCGCTCGGTTAGTCTTAATTAGATATCGATTTTAATAGAACTAGTTTCTTTTCAATACCCTAATGTACATGTACGTAAGTAATGGGTGAAAATAAATGATAACAAATCAATACGATTCAGAATTCAATCTTTGTCACGAATGAGCATTCAATATCGATGGCCCACTGCAGGGTATATGCGACAAATAAGTAGTATACCGAGTACATCAAGTAGGTACTTATCAGTATAAATTCGGCGAAAAAAACCATCGAGAAAAAGGAAAGCTTCCGAGCGATCAGAGAGCTGAAAGCATTTTTACACCAGCACGATGAAGAAATTTAATTGAAAGCTCTCGGAAATCTAGTGAAAAAATTTTAAAGTGTTCACAAAAATTATTCCCAACATGTAAAAAAAGTATCAAAAAATTATGAAAATAGTCAAAAAGTTGACAAAAATCAGCGAAAGTCTTGTGAAAACGGGCCAAAAATTATGAAAATCATCGAAAAATTCATAAAAATTCTCGAAAATCTGGTACCTACCTTATTGAAATTTTCATTGAAACCACTTGAAATATGAAAAAAAAAGATCAAAAAAACATGAAAGTCGTTGAAAATGCAACAACTGTTGTAATTGTTACAAAACTCAAGGAAAATATTGTAAAAACTGTTTAAAAAATCATAAAATCGGTCGAAGATCTCAATTTCATATAGGTATACCAAAATTTTCATGATTTTTCATAATTTTTTCTTTATTTACTGATTTTAATGAAAATTTGTGAATATTTCAATGTTTCTTATGTCATTTCAAGCACTTCAACAACATTTTTCAACGATTTTTGTGAGTTTTTGATACTTTTTATGATTTTTTTGACGGTTTTAACAAAGTTTTTACAGATTTTTATGAAAATTCAAGAGATTGTAACACGATTCTCGATGGTTTTCATGATCTCTGGACCGTTTTTACAATTATATTTGAAATAATTTTTATGGAAATCTCAACAATTTCAACGATTATCTCTGTTTCAAAGTTTCAACATTTTTTAAAGGGACTAGATAGGGTAACTTTTGGGTACAATAACACGAAAAAATCACAAAATTTGTAAAAATTGACTTGGAATTTCTTTTCAATTTTTTTATTGATTTTTTAAACTCGGTTGGAAACTACTAAACCGGTTTCAAAAATTTATGTTTCATAAGAACCACTTCAATTTGTACCGTTGGGGTTTACTGATGAAATGAAAAACCCTCTTTTTATTTGAATATCGCCATAAATAACCCATTTTGTGAAAACTGGATAAAATTGTTTGCACCATTAGATAAGGTACAAATATGGAATACTTTAATGTAAAGCATTATATCTCTACTACCCAATGAAATAAAAAAGGAAGTAAACCCGTAGAAAGATAGTAAATTTTGTCTACTTTCACATGGTTTTTGTTAAAATTTTCATCATTCATAATTTTTGTGTAAATCACGGTTTTTTTTTTTAAAGTTTATTTTGTTGATTTTTTGAGTTGGGGTACGAAAATGGAATACCTACCTGAAAAAAATTCTTGAAATTGAGATAAAAAATGAATATTATTCATTTTCAAGGCTAAAACAATAAAATAATTTTTCCCCCATTTTTTTTGGAAATTGTGAGGTTTTTTGAAAAAGTTGATGTTGGTGATTTTATTTTACGTAATCTATTCAACTTTCTCCGGGGCATCTAGAAACATTTTTTCTACATTATTTTAAAGAAATAATACGATTTGAATAGTTCATTGTCCATTAATTTGAAGAAATCGCAATTTGAGTATATATTCCATATACATACTCATAGTACCTACCCGTTAAAATAAACTCGTCAAGATCATTCAGTAGAAAAACGACGACCACAGGTAAAGACTTTATGAACACAATGTATGAGTATAAAATATTGCTACATCAACACCTTGAAAAAAGTTCAACTTCAATAAACCGAAAATTTTGCCTCCTCACTTTTGATAGATACCTTTTTCAAATAATTTGAAGAGAGATATCAATTCAAAACACTGACGACCAGAGGACCAGACTCCAAAACTTCTATCTGATTCCCAGTCACAAAAGACGCATATTATTAGTCCAAAACTTGGATAAAAATTAGCTCCACTCAAAGCTCAAAATTTCAATCACGCGATATCTTCAATATTATGTAACTTCATCTCGCAGAAAAAAGAATCGAGTTTGGAAGAAAAAAATATCAAGAAGAAGAACGATCTGTTTTACGTCACCGAATGATGCAACGCTTACTCAGCACTTCTTTCGGGTACTCGTGTTTATTTAAATATTCAATCTACGGTCGAAATTACAGCTTAATTATTCGACACGTTTATACGGCAGAACAAAACAAACCACTCGACTTCTTAAATAACAATTTAAACGTCGACTAACGTTGCTAACGCACCTTTGGCCACCACCGAACGGTAGCGCAGAGCGCAACGTAGTAATAAACAAACCACGTGTGTTATAAATGAAGCTAACCTTGATAAATCTTCCGTATAACAATATTAGATTACAGAAACAAGTTACAAAGGTACTTATTTGAAAAGCAACGCGTGTTTGGACAGCTGATTAAAAAAAGTGACAATACTAATACGCCCACTTATACTAATACAAGTACGTCTACGTACGTAGTACCAACAGCGACCAGCATCTTGCAAAAAATCGTGCATTTTTCCTCTTTCGTCCCTTCTGCAGCATCGTGAAAAGAAAAAATTGACGGCCGAGGATGTTTTTCCGACCTAAATTCCTCCGATGCGACGTGGATACCTATCTGTGCTGGCTGCAAATGTATCTCGGTATGGTCAGAACCTTCGTATTCTAAATTACTTCGGTAAGTACCTACTACGCCAGAGTGCGAATATTAAGACGCTACATTCTTCATTCTACTTCAAATTAAAAACAGCTAAGTACACGACGATGCGACTTATACCATTCGAGATGATTTTTCCAGTGTTCTGCTAATAATTTTTTGGTCTGACGTACTCTTTGCACCAGTAAATAACCATATGAATACCTATTACCAAAGGTAGGTACTATATAGGTACCATGCATGCCATCAGGCATACATGTACGACCGATATTACGCCATTAAACCTAAACTCGACGGAATAGTACCTATATAAATGTGTTCTTCGGTGGCTCCTTCGGTCGGTTTTTAAACAACACGTTCAAGGTAAAGTAAATTGAAAATTATGACTGCATTATTGTTTTATCCATTAAAATGGCGCGTAATTTTTGTTCGTGATTTATTTGTTTTTCGTGCAACAGTTGTAAAAAAACTGACGTACTTCTCGACTACTCTGAATACCTATGCTATTCGTATGCAACCATCGACGCAAAGTTGAATGCATTTTATACCAGTTTCGCGGAATATTGTTTATAATTTTTCGTCACTAGACACATATCATATCGATGATAAATTCGTATCACTAGAAACTGCTAATTGGATTCATCAATATTGTTAATCTACCCGCTGACATCAATTTGCCAAAAAAAAAAGCGTCTCTCGCGATGAGACAACTTGTTGGTCGCGTGCTCCGGCACGTTTGATCACAGCTGATGGCTGGTGAAGCATCAGTCGCAGTCTTCTTTTCGCGTCTTGGAAATTAATCGCTGCTGGGATCAAAAGGCTCGCCAGAGAAATCGCTTATTAAGGTTCTAAACGGTGGAAATCATTTGTCATCGGTGAAATATCTATATTTATACCGGCTTCGTATTGAAACCCCGACCCGTAGGTACACCATACGTGCATAAACGAAAATAAATAGCACGTAGGAAAGACGCGGAGAGAAAAAAACGCGCATTCGTACACATGATGGCACATTCCTGGCACTTAATCGAAGAATTAATTACAACCGCGTATTATAATTTCATGCGTGCAAGTGTTGCAACCTGTTTTAGCATATTAAGCGTAACTCAGACCCCGGTCTGGTACCTCATCTAGCAGTATCTGCGCATATGAACACATATACTCGTAAGCAGAGGTACAAAAGTGTACATGGAAAAATAAAAATAGAGGCCGAGAAGTGTATACTATAATTCTTCTAAGTACTTCTCCCAGGAAATTGCGGTACTTATAATTGAGTTGTGTGTTTACTACTGCATCTTCAATTAATCTGTTGGTCGATTGTAAGACCACGACGCTAGTGTATCTTCTTTTATTTACTAGTATTTGCCTTTTTTTTCTTCTTATACGTCCTCTCTACCTCTGTTAGCCTTCGTTCATCGTCTTGGTCGTCGTCGCCACCATCCTCGGTTCATATTTTCTCTTGCTTCTTTACCGATGCAAGAACGCGCACAGCGGCCAAGTGGCCCTTATTATCGATAGAATGCTCACGATTCTAACATAAATTCTTTCCGTAATCGGGTTCCGAACAATACGAATATCCGGACATGGCATTATTCGTTTGATTCGCTTATGAGATTCCTGTATAGCTTCTGGATGACTGGTTGGTTGTGCAGAGTACCAGTCGTTGGATTGCAGTAAAAATTAGCTCGCTGTTGTAGTAGATGAAAATATATGTATTTACCCACAATCGCTGTTGCATCAATAATACAAAAATTTCCCTGCCATTCTTCCACTGGTCTTAGATACTTCTCAGCTAGGTACATACATAGCCAATTATCAATGAACAAGCAGGAGGGAAAAATTTAAAAATTGAAAATTGCTGTTTCCACAGGCTTCTAGGCTTTTCCAAATTGCAAATTTCTGCCTTGTTCTTATCTACTCGATAGAATCATGGAAAACATAAGTTTGTGTCAAGTTTTCACGAAATTATTGAAAAAATACACCCACTTTTTGAACTTGAATAATTTCAGAGACTTTTAGAAAACGACATGAAAAGTTTGAGAATCAGTCATTTTTCATGATGGACCAGTTTCCCAAGCACCATGATAAAGTTGCCGCAAAACTCAAACTCAAGTAGACCGTGAGCTATATAGCCTCAAATCTTCATAAATTAAGTTTTCAACCCAGTTTTACATCAGACATGGACTTTTGTCCTTTCTTGACCAATAAATCACAAAAACATGTCAAATGTAATGCATCAAAGAGGAAAAGGTGAATTGAAAATTGTGGGCGCTCTATGTTCTAAAGCAGTTTTGAGGGGAAAAATTTAAAAGGTATGGTGCCTCCTCAAGATGACTTGGGAACTGCATGGTACTTGTTATGGTAGGTTTATGATGTAAATCTTACTACGCTACCATCAAGTCCTGTCAGAATAGTTTTGGGCGAGGGGTTGAGGAATTGGCACAGTCACATCAACTTGGCTTACGGAGATGCAAGTAGACTGCATGTACATTATATCGTTCCATGGATATGCCATCTGCACAAGTTTCCCAAATAATTTTTTGGACTTGGCCCCCCTTCACCATTGGGAAGAACCTGATCGTAACTGGCAGCGTATTCATATAGATTATGCGGGTCCCTTCAACAACCACCACTTTTTTGTAATCGTGGATGCAAAATCTAAATGGATTGAAGTTTGCGCTCAAAAATTCAGTCCTACATCTGAGTCAACGATCGATATTCTAAACAATGTGTTTTCAAGAAATGGCTTACCAGAAGTAATGGTATCTGATAATGCCACTATTTTCACCAGCGATACGTTTACAGCATTTTGTAAGCGTTTGGGCATTTTCCAAAAATTCTCCGCGCCAGGCCATCCAGCCACGAATGGATTAGCTGAACGTAATATTCAAACAATCAATAAACGTTTAACGACAATGGCAGACGAAGGAAAGTCGATACATGAAAAACTTCAAGCAATCCTGATGCGCTATCGTGCTACACCACTAATCGATGGAAAATCGCCAACCGAATGTTACCTCGGTAGGAAGCTTCGCCTTCAATTGGACGCAGTTTTCCCGCCCAGGCCCAGAATAACAACATCAACGATTATGAAAGGAACCAGACAATTCGAAATAGGTGGTACAGTTTCAGCCAGATATTATGCTGTCAATAAGAAAGAATACAAATGGAAACCAGGAAATATCTTGGAAAAATACGGTAACCTGCATTACTTAATAAAACTAGATGATACCGGATACGAATTCAAACGCCACATTAATCAACTTAGAAAAGGAGGTACCTATAAAAGGGTAAAGTTCGAGGGACCTAGTGAAGATGTAGAAGAAATTCATCGTCGTAACGAAAACGAATTAACATCATTACCACCATCAGTGTGGATTCCTCGACAAACCAGTGAGCCAGAACAAGATCTGGTACCTATACCAGAACAAGAGCAAGAACAACCAATACGTCGATCTAGCCGTCAACGAAAAGCTCCAGATCGTCTGAATATATAACCGCGGGGAAGGATTGTAGTATCCTATTCCCTGAACCTACTCGATGTAGTATCGCGTTGTAGCGCTACTATCGTTTACTTTACTTTACTCTTTATATCCAATATTCATATTCTATTAATTCCGTATATTTCAATAAACGTGTTACGATTTACGAAGAAGTTATTACACTTGCCATCCCCAAAAGACTATTTGCCATTCGTGGTTTCAACTTCAAAATCTTCTCCAACTCCACTATCCAACATTCGCATATTTCTATTGATCATGGGGTTCCTTTGGCCATCTTCATCATTGCAGATCTCTTGTAGGTGACATTCGCTTCTCAAGTAACCATACGCCAAGTCTCGTGGCAACATATTGGAATATTGGTCGCATTTTTCAACGACGCTACAACCATACTCTTCGACAATTAAACTAGATCGCGTTTCTCACGATTCGAATGGCCTATGGTTCACATACTCCAGGGTCGGGGTACATGAACCTACCGCATGTACAAGCGGATGCACATTGCGGCGCACACCACGAATAGGTATACGCAATTCTTGATTTACTAAGCTTACGCGTTTCTCCGCTGCTGGCATATCGACGAACGGCACCGGCACACACAAGCGTCGTTAGCAATGTACATTAAAAGGTGACAAATTGTTATTACCGCGCCATTGTATGTATATGCGACGCGTTGAACATCGCCGCACGCTGCCGCACAAATGCACAGCGCAGGTCGCGTTTTTCTATATAATATTGAATAAAGTTAACGGGTTCGAGGCTGCGGATTATCGCACTTTGTACCTGTTGCTGCAACATGAGGATTGTTGGTAAAGGTGCAGTCGACAATTGCCAATTGGTCCATGTTTTTCAACACCCCGATCTATGGTTACCTAATTACGGTCTTTGCGTACGAGTATTTGACTCAGTTTCGATTGATTCGACACTCTGCCCCTAAAAGATACCAGTGAAATCGATATGACAACAATTTAATAGGAAATCCACTGTCGTGTACAGATATAGACGCGGTTATCCGTTTCTGTCCCAAACAAGCTCGTCGTATATTCGCCATAGAACACGCGAAATCATGATCTCGAATGCGACGCAATCAACAATTACCTTATATACGTACTTAATCAGCGCATTAGTTAATTTATTCGCAAATACGGCTTAATTACTAGAACACGGGGTAAGAACGCCGGGACCACCTACAATGTTTATTACACGCTTATCGGACGAATCTATCTCGACCGTTTACCATCTACAAAGCTGCGGACGAACGCGTGTGTAACCAAGAGAGTACCCGACTGCTCGTATCTCTTCTCTTTAGCATGACATTCGAGCTCGACGCACGATTAAACGGTCAAGCTGCGTGTACTTGGTCACATAAAACCAAACCAACGATGGAAAGACAAAAAAAGACATCAAATACATAGTCTAATGTCTGTGTAGTTGAACGCAGGGGAAAAGATCCATATCAAGCTGATCACTTCTCTAAGCAGATGCGACGATGTACTCTATATCTGAAGAAAGAACCACGACCATCGCATCGCGAACATTACTAGAAGATTGCGTAAAGGCAAAATGAAGAAGATTGCTTGGTTTCGAATCAATCATTTCACTATCAAGGCTCGACCCAAATCCTCTCACCAATTATGCACTCACTTTAAACAACAAGTAACTCATCCCTGATCCCTGATCTTTGCCACTGTCATTTAATGTACCTCAATAGATCCTCACTTCTACTGTTCTGATATTTCACATCCAACATTATTCATTAAACTTATATTACAACCCCATCACCGCTTTTGATTTAAATTTAATTTCTTATTACCCCCTCTCCCCCGTCCTGGGCCCTCTGATCATTTCTATTTCCATACTGCCCATGAAAGTAAATGTTCAAAAGTGAAATTTTGAAACAATCTAAATTGTCCAGAAAGTCTTGTCTGGCAAAATATCTGAAAGTCAGTGTGATCTCTAAAATTTTTCAAGTACAAAAACTCTGAAGTGTTTGCTGACAAAATGTCTAAAAATCAGCATGATCGCTGAAATTTTCTAAGTAAGTATAAAAAATGAATAAAAATTTAAAGGGTTTTCAAATCCAAAAAAATCTAACAAAATGTTTAAAAGTTAGCGTCACAGATTTTCGTGATGGAATTTCGTGACGTTTTTTACAAGTTTGGTCAATCGCTGAAGCATATCCTACGCGAAAATTGATCAAAACAAAATGAAATTTTCCAATTTCAAGAAGTTGATGATCTCTGAAATTTTCTAAGCAAAAAATTCAAAATCTCAGAACTTTCCCAACTCTAAAGTAAACAGTCATATTCCAAGTATCAAAAATTAGAATCGCTGAAATTTTTAGTCTCAAAAAGTCATTTCAGTAACAAATTTGTGACAGATTTTGGTGATGAAAATTTGTGACATCTTAATTTTCAAGCTAAAAGACATATCTATGTCAAAATGTAACAATTTTCAGCATTAAACAGAATTTTACGATATTTTATACACTTTCTTTACATTTTCATCAGTTTAAATCTGATTTTCAACGATGCTAGCTCAAATTAAACCAACTTTTGACCCACTTTAAGCGATTTTCATCATGTTTTGAGCCACAGTATGAATTTTTACCCAATTCTGAGCGTGTTGTGCACTTTCATGTGTTTTTTAAAAGCATTTTTTCGTTTTTTAAACGATTTACACAACATTTTGGGTCATTTTCGTGAATTGAAGAATGTATATGTGACACGCGCCTTCGAACCGAAACAATTTCACTCCAACTTCTTTCACCTATTCTCTGTTAATGCAGAAGAAGCAACGAAGCTATCTAATAAAGAAGAATGACAGCTATTTATAGGGCCACAGAACTCCCTACAGGTATCAACGATAAGTAGCGTTTTGAAATAGAGATTCGCGGCGATGAAATTTCCCTATCTTTGCGACGATCATTGCGACAAATTTTTTGTGACTCGGGAGTTCCAACGATATTTCAGCGAACACATATGATTCTCAAACCCGCAGGATACTTTTCATACACATGCACGTCAAAGTATTTCAAAAAACATTCCATGATACGTTCGCGTATGTCGTGAAATGGCCAAATCATCGAAATGACTTCCACATCTTCGCATAAATATTAATCGACGCGGATTTAAAATCGATCCAGAGTATTTTTCGAAGATCTTTATCTTTAGTACATACTTGGACAGCGTATCAACATCACACACACGCCGAGTACGACGATTAGTCGAATATTTGAGACGTTGAAGGGGGCAGGGTGGATATATCGACATGAGACGACTATAAGACCGAAACAACGAGAGCAGAATTAAATAATGGCGATGCCTTTTACGGTGACCACGCGGGTATTTTTCATCATCGCGTTCCAAGTTCCATCGTACAGGTTTTGTTGCTGCTGCCGTTGTGTGTTTTTTTTTTCAGTAACGTATTTGTCTATTTTGACACTCGGGCCCGCACTATCTGACTTCCGCGAGATGAATAACTAATAAGTGCGGAGTCGTAGCCACAGCCGGCAACTCGACGAGCCTTCGATGGTCGAAAAAGTGGAGCGATTTGAAACGTGGAATGCGACCAGAGCGAACTCGTTCGTTTGTACTAGATGTGTGCTCAAGTTTTTTTCTTCATTTTCTTCATTTTTTGAAATCCGAATATTTAATTGAATTGACTTTTCGTTGAAAATCAGTGTCGATGTGTATAACCCTTCAAAATGGGCAATCCAGGTAGGTACATAAATATACGCGTGTATAAGAATATGGTTTGTCGTCAATCAACGTTCCTGCAGCAATTCTCGATATCCACTGATTCGAAGTGCGGACACAGATAAAAAGATGATCTTAGCATCATCGCTGATGAAATAAATTCGAACCGATTAAATCCAAAGCCATATATGGAAGTGTAAATATGTTTGCCTACATGAAATTAAACACGCCGCTTCGTAATAATTGCCTACCTACCTACCCACCTGAAGAGTGTGAGTATAACATAACGAAAATATTTTAATATTCAATTTGGAAGCTGTTGGATAGAATTAACGTCATATTGGGGATCTGTTGATGATTACGCGTCCCTCTTACGCCCCAGAAGGACGAAAGGCCGCGAACGAGTTTGGAAAATGATCTGGATCTTTTTTCCATTTGTGAGTAAGCGAGTCGGCCAGCGAAGGAGAGCGAGATGGAAAATGAAGCGGGTATGGCGTATACATACGTGTGTCCGTGTATCGAGTATATTTAAAGCGTATTTCGTAAATTCTGACAAGACCCCCCGTCGCCGAGGAATATCCAGTGACAACTTGTAATTTGTATAGTAGTATCGGAGAGAGGTCAGATGATGGAAGAAGAGGCAAAATAAAAATAGAAGATATTTCTACCGTGTAGTACCTACATTCCGGGCATAACGCGAACTCATTTCTGCTGCTGACGATTTATCTCCTCCTACCCGACAATTTAGGGAGTTGTGTGTGATCTGGAACAACCAGAAACGACTACCTGCGGATCATCCTTTTTTCTTCTTCTTGGGTTTTTGAAACGCGCGTATATTATATCAAATATACATAACTGAATACGACACGTTGGCTGACTTTTCGATATAGTATAAATTTTATATTAAATATCCTCTACCAGTGTATCGAATATTCCACTCGACTATGCCTGAAATTCACGCATTCGCTAATCGTCCCGATTAAAAATATTTCGCCGAAATGAGGTTCAATACCAGTATGTAGCTGTCCTCCAGATTCCCCTTATGCTTATGATATAGGTACAGGTGAAAATCAAATCTCCGGGTAATCTCTCCGTCTGTCTCGCTGCGTTCGATATGGCGCTGATTGGCGATTTATTGGAATTCATTACGCAAATATGGCACACGTAGCTGCGTATAGACTATAGACTATAATCTGCTACAACAGATGCTATAGACTATTGAGTTTACCTACACGGTAATGGATATCGTGCCGGAAAGCACGACGAATGTTGAATGGTCATCGTCAAAACACATAGAGATAATATCGATTTGTATAATTGCTCCGACCAACGATAAACGCCACCCTTTCCATTAGGAATTAACTTCGTTATCGCGAATACACTTAATACATAACGATAACGTACTCAGGGATGGGCACAGAGTCCATACATTAGGTACTTCTTATACTGCCGCCGTACAATTCAAGAACTGCACACGTGCTAACGTGTACTTTTAACAAGGAAATTTCATTTTCTTGCTGATTCGTTGACTGTTGACTCTACTGGGGCCAAAGACCAACGATATAGGAAGCTATTGGTGGTATACAAGGTGTCCAGTGTGTGGCGATGCATACTCAAAAGTTGGATGTAACCGGATACCATTAGGAAAAAACATTAGATTCGAACATGCTGTCTTTTTTCAAAATGAAGAACATAGGTATGTTTAGAAAAAAAATTCGAATTTGGACCTGGAAAATTTTCGAGGCCACGCTGAGTCGCTGACTTTTAGCATAGGATATAGTTTTACTATAGTCATTTCCACCAAAAACGAGATGAAATTCCGTAAGAAAATTCCTTGATGATGACTTTTAGGCATTTTGTCAGACTTTTTTGGACTTGAAAAAATTTCCGGATTTCCACTGACTTTTTGGACTTAAAAAATTTTAGAGATGATGCTGACTTTTAGATATTTTGTCAGACAAATTGTTTCAACTTTTTGAACTTGAAAAATTTTAGAAATCACGTCAACTTTCTGAAATTTTGTCAGGCAGACTTCTTGGAATTGGAAATTTTCAGAAATACCTAGCGCTGACTATTCGTTCAGTTTTTGATTTACTTCTTACTCCAGTGATTGAAAATTAGTTTCGATTCAAATTTTTCTGAAGAGGCATTTGCCCCTCAAATTTTTAATGATAGGTAACGTGTTCATTCAACGTTTTTTTTCACCAGTGGTACCAGGTTACCACTATTCGCCGGACACCCTATATAATCGAAGTAATCGACGATTTTTTTCATTTATTAATCTGCACAGACAACCGTGCCCGCACGTACGCACCTCCTCGGCTGTATAAAAATTCAACTAAGTTGAAAGAAAAAGATTAAGTAATGTATAGTGTTTGATAAAAACTACTTTTTCACACTTCGAAGGTGGTTTGCAGCACTATGTGTAGTGGGTCGCGTACCTAGTAGATACGTTCCAACATACGAATTGTATAGTTACGTATACTTGTCGTATATGTGAAGAAACAAGACACAGGTATACATAAAGAATGATTATACTGGCGCGCACATGAGAGGCGCGCAAAAGCCGGTTCTGTTATCAGCGATGCTAAAGAACAATATGATAAAGAGAAGGTAGCAGCACGGAGATTGCGTGCAGTAGAATATAAAGGGCAGTCATTATGCATTTAAGGCATATATGGTCGCGTTAAACGCGTTCGCTGCGGTGAAGCACGTCCGTTTGCTACTTTTCACACCTTTTTGTCGTACCGCTAGCAACCGGGTTCAAATGTCTACCGTTCTGATTGTAAGAAATTTATGGTCCTTTATCGTATAAAAACAATATATACGCTGCGTGGCTTCTCGCAACACTTTTCTCGCGCCTGCCTCTTCCTATCTTTTATCTGTTGCGGAATTTAGCAGTGTGTTGTGTTCTTTACTTCTTTCTCTATCACTGTTTCCTTCTTTCTCGATGGCTATAGTTTTGCGACGAATTTCATCTTATGTGAGGGCATTTCCATTTGCATATGGGACTGAAAATTGGACATCTAACTTATCTACTTTTATCGTTTTGTGCTTAGTATACAGTGAGCTGTAATTCAACTGCGCCGATTACTTTGTCAAAGTTCAGATTCGAGGTTCTAGGCTTCTGACAAAAGATGAAACTGTAGAGAAGGGATACAAAAAAAATTTTAATTTATGAAATAAGAATCTCTGAAATTTTCCTTTCAAAGTAATTTGGCGTAAGGGATTCTCTAAAACTTTCCAAGTTGGCAATTCAGAATATGATTAACTCCAAATTTTTCAAGTCTACAACGTCAGAATCAAACTTTCCAAATCCATTCCCTCTTTTTATCTTTCTAGTCTAAACTTGGGACTTCGTTTTACACGAGAAAGAGAATTCTCCAATTTTCCAACTCCAAAAAGTCAGAATCCCTGAAATTTTAAGCCCAAAAATCATGATCTCTGAAATTTCAAGGAGTTACCTTTCAAGTTCAATCAGCTTCTCTCAAAAAGCCAGAATCTCCAAATTTTTCAAGTCCAGAAAGTCAGAATCTATCAAATTTTCTAACTCCAAAAATTCATCTGGCTGCGTACATAAAACAGCGTCTCACATTTTTTCGGGTTGACCCCAAAGTCATCTGCTTCGTAAATATTCAAACTCGAATCTCACTTTTTCGAAAAAAAAACTGCAATTTTGTCAGTATCGAGAGGGTCGGTGATAAGCTGCCCCCATTCGCTCCGTTCTTGCTCGAAATGTACCGCACACAAAAAAATTAACAAAATTTAAGATTTTCTGATTCGTCTTCCATACATAACTCCAGTATCCATTAAAAAAAATTTTCCTGTCCTTACATAGTTTCGAAGCATGACTTTTGTAAGATCTTCAGCTAGACTTTTTCAAAATGAAAAATACACCCCACCTTATACCAAAAAATCCACCACTTTTATGAAGCCATGACAAAATTTTACGAAAATTCTGACATGGATATGAATTGGACCCCTCCTCTCCCATATAAATTTCCAGCTCATTCGTTTCCAAATAATTCGATTTGCTTCGGGTTTTGGAGACCCCTGAATTGATTTCTAGGGTTATTAATTTTCATTTTTTTGGATCAAAAGATGTGTCATAAAATAAATAATACGAGTACCTAAGTAGAGGTGATGCGAGCCAAATTTAATTCCTGCGCCTAAATTATTCTCATAATGTACTCGTACTCATGCTCACTGAAAATATCTCAGTTACTCGCCTAAAAACAAAGAAAAACACATTAAAAAAGTATTAATTTAATTTACGTTGTGCGAAATCAATCCATAAACCATATTAAATACAAGTTACTTGACGTTCAAAAAAAAAATTCATTACTTAATTTTCGCTTGAGACTTTCAAATTTAATATAAAAAAACAACAATACTTCAAACTTAGAAATAGGACTTTTGCAGGACTTTTTGAAAAATCAATGCCATCAAGAAGAAATCAGTACTTACTACTTAGGTATCATTGTAGAACCAGCAGTACCCGTTTGATCTAGTTTAGAAACTTCCAAAGGTCGTTGAAACAATTCATTTACAGTAGCCCCTTACAGGATTTAAAATTGCACTCTTCGAAACCAGTTCAATAATCTTCAGAAATCCTCATTCAGCATTTTTCAGTATTTTCCTCGAATTTTGTAAGAAGTTGAAGAGGATGTTTCAGAAATTTACGAGCTACTCCTCCCTTCTCCATCTACATTTCTATAAAACGATTTATGAAAAAACTTAGTGATTGTTTGTCCGCGTTAGCGGCCAGTCAGTTCTAAAGGATCAATTTTGACCTTTTTTTAAAAAAATGTTTCTTTTGACGTGTAGATGTTCCAAAACTTTCAAATTAGGGACAGAGAAGATCACAATTTTATCATTTTAAAAACATTTTTTAACATTTTTCTCACTTTTTTGTAATTAAAAAAATCAAAGGTAACGATAAGTTGAAATTTTTAATGATGTAGGTAGTCTGATTTTTGCACAAAAAAACATTCAAAAGCTGAAATGAGTATTTTAGGATGCGAGGTGTCAGTTTTAATTTTTTTTGACAGTGTTCCACCACTCCGAAATTTTTGACATTCTCAGAGTATATTTATGGATATATAAAACATATTTTAAGGGAGAAAAAATTATTGTACCTCTGACTCTTCATTACAAAATGGCGGCTCAAAGTTTTTAAAACGGCATAACTCTGCCAAAATTTTTGAGGTTCTTATCTCCTAGACTCTACTAGAAATAACACGAAATTTTTATCTGCATTTGAAAAAAAAGAGAAAATTAATAAGTACCTAAAAAAACATTTTGGCCCTTCTCCGTCAAAATACTTGCCCTAGGGGTCCAAACATTTTTCTCACTATGGTCGACCTTTTGGGGCAAAAATGGTCGAAATCGGTTTCCAAGGCCAAACCACCATTCTTACCCGGGTATGCCCTTTCTTCAGAATAATTGAAAAAACTGAATTTTAACGTAAGAAGGAGGACTTTTGAGCTAAATTCTGCACTATTTCAGTAGGTACTTGTCAATAATCCATGACTTCGACAGTAAAATCCATGACTTTTCCATGACTCCCACGACCTCTTTTAGAAATCTATGATTTTTCTATGACTTCCACAACTTTCAAGACCTGTTAGACGACCTCTTAGACACCCTGACATTACCACATTTGAAAAATGATCCCACCTCTTCGTCTCCGTAACTCACCATCAATCTCATCAAACCATCCTACTGGTCAGCAGAAAAATTGCAATATTCGGTCGCGATACGGTCGACAACGATAACGACAATTTACGGACCGGATCACGAGCGCGCTCCGGGAGTGGTGTTATTTTGATGGAAAACCAGTTACAATTTACAAGGAAAGGTGCGAGGTTAATTATCTCGAAGGGATGTGCAATACGCGATTGCCTACGATGCTGGTGATGACGCTGGCGGTAAAATTATCGGCGCGGCGACGAAGCGAAGATGTACCTTATACATGTGTACGAGTACGAGTATATCTACGTACATATATACGAATGTAACGGTGATTGGTGAGCTTACACGAGCTCGGGGTAATTGTGCTGTTAATAAATTAAGAATTGTAACGAAACACCGCATCGCACGGCGCGCCGCGGCCTGTTAACACGGACAATTATTTTGAAAGCTAACGGCCGGCCGCTGAAATGACACGTATAAAATGTAAAAATAAAAATAAATAAAAAAAAGCTACATACACGATACAGGTATGTACTCGTAGTAGGTATTTTTCAACGAGAGAAGGCACCAGCGCCGAGTGCAGGGTGGAGAGTAAAACTGAAAGAGAAGCGTAACGTTGTCGATGCGCTGGCGAATATAATTCATTTAGGTTTTAATATGTAAAACGAGTAAATAATTTAAATATGTTAATTAAATAGGTACAGGTTATCGGACACTTATATGAGTGTTTCGTTATCTGATACTGATATTCTTGAACATGAGTTTTAAAAATCATCGGTCGCGTCGCTCTTCGCGTTTTACAGTAACACGAGTCATAGAATAAGACGCACGCGCGTCTGCGACTGCGACGCCGTCGCCGTCGTCGTACTTACTTTGCAGCGCACTGCACTGCACATTTATATAAGTAGGTATATTCCGTACACAAGCACACACTTACACCGGCATATAATTTATTAATAATATTGAGAAGAAATAGTGGATGAAAGCTAAGTCGTAAAATTCGATGTCACAATCTGGAAAACGCGGACGCGCGGACGGTAACCATAAAAACTGCTGTATTCTCATATATGAGTCTTCTTCTTTCTCGACTAGACTCGCCAGTTTTAGATTTTTTTTCTTTTACTTCTACTTCTCCTTCAACGGTGCTGTATTCTTCTTCATTCGTGTGGGTGTAGACGTCCGTCCGGTCTCAACTTAATGGGGTTTCATACCAACGACTGCGATGAAATGACGCGGATTTTGATTGAATTTTAAAATCAACGCGCTCGTTTATGCTACACCAAGCTCGAATTTATAACGTTGATTTGGATCATCTTATTGTATAGGTAGTATATGCATACCCTGTTTTCGTGTCTTTAAAATGGATGCTCGAATATTTGTAAGGAACTCGTTATACCTCTAAACGGATTTGTTATATCTATTTCAGGTTGGAATCGATCGAGTATATAAATTATGTCTTTATTTGTAAATGTAAGAAACGCTGATGAACTTTCTTGAAAGCTTGCAAAGTTGTTACACAATGAAAACAGTCTGCACTTGGAACAATACAGAAAAGCTGATTTTGACAACTTGTGACGGAAAATCGTCAAAACAACGTGAAAATTGTCAACATATAAAATAATTGGTGTAACTAGGTAAAAATTTATGAACATTTTGAAAATATTTCGAAAAATCTGGTCACATTGAGAGAAGTGTTTAGTAAAAGTATAGTAAAAGTTACTATAAAATATCAGGAAGTTACACCAATTCTTGATTTATGGTAAAATTTACTATACTCATATAGTAAAATTTAC
>FIZU01018245.1:0-12451 GCA_900064475.1 Pseudococcus longispinus | reverse complement strand
TTTCCACCACCCCGATCAGAATTAAAAATTTGTGAAAAAACGACAATAAAAGGGGTGTGGAGCGCAAACGGAAGGGGTAGGGGACCAAAACTTTGTGAAAAATTTTTTCTAGTCAAAGCACACCACCTGTGGTATATAAGAGCCCAAAAGCGTTGGGGGCCGATTTCACCTCTTATCCGGCCATACCCTTTGAGTGAAAAAAGTGGGTTTTCCAAGTTTTTTTTTTTTTTTTAATTAAGCATGCAAAGCTTTTGAATTGAGCAAGATAAAAATCTGGAGTTTGTGTGATTGGAAAAAAAGACATTTTTTACACAAACCAAGGTCGTAATAATGGTAGGCTATTATAAACATTTTTTTCAATTTTACTAAAATTGAAAAAAAATGAACATTTTTTTGTATTTTTGTAAATATTTCATAAATCATTGGAATTTCCCAATCAAGTAATCCAAAAAATTTTTACGTGAAAAAAACTATAATGAAAATGCTCCTTCCAATAGCGGAAACCGCAATCCTCTACCTATCATAGGTATATACTTGAAATTTTACAAAATTGGAATTTCTTTTTCTCTCAATGAGCATAACTTTACAAATTTTTTTGCCTAAAATCAATATTAAAGGGCTAAGTGACATTAAATTTTGAATTTTATGATATATTTTGAAAATTGCCCCTTCAATTTTTATTTTAAACAAAAAATGAACATAGATAAAATTGTTCATTTTTCAAAGTAATATTTATTTTATTCTCGCGATTGAACTTTTTTTCAAAGGATTTATTCATATCATATTATTTTTATAGTCCCTTCAATTTTGAAATTAGGCAAAAAATCATAAAATAAAAATTTGTTCAATTTTTAAAGTACTACCCATTTCCATAATTTAAAATTAGTTTTGATTCAATTTTTAAAAATAAATTGACCCCTTCAATATTACAGATATGCAACACGTTCGTCTGATTTTTTTTTAGTGGTACTCTGTTATATCCACAACTTTTTGAACCAATCTGATCAAACATCGAAACCATTTATTTATGAAAAATTGCATTTTGTACAGGAAAATAAAAAAAAAAAGAAATTAGCTTTCCTTTCCTCATAATACTAATTTTGATTATTTTCTGCTTTGAGACCACTGAAAAAATTATAAGTTAGAGCCTCTCTTGTTGTTTATTTTGACTCATTTTTGGTACCATTGATCGCTGTAATACTCGTACGTTTCGAATTTCGTAAAAAGTGAAAAATTTTCCATCATTGTGTTGACCTATCAATTGAGTGATCAAACAATTTTCCCATAGTGTCGTTGATCTTTTATCAAAATCTAATAGCTGCCTTCTCCATCTGCACAAATCATGTGTTTTTCCATAAAATATATATGAGTTGCAGTCAATAATGTAAATTTAGTCAATGGATCAATTCTAGAGTATTTTTCTCTAAATGCCTACAAATACAACAAATTTTATACAAGTTCTAAAAAAATTCGAAGCACGTGAACTTGGCAGTATATCCCACATGATAAATATTGACAACTTTATCACCATTTTATCCGCTCAATCGATCCCACAGCTTACTGAAGATTTCGATCTTCAAGTACAATACGATAAACCTTCACATAATCTCATTTACTATATCGCAAACCGAGCCCAAAAGAACTCATCCTCCCTGCTTAGGAAATTTATAAATACATGGAATTCTTCGTAATAACTTCATATATTTGTTCTCTGCTTTTGTTCAACAGTTTAAGTACGTGCTTAGAAAGGAACAAACACGTTATTAATTTACCTGTTTTACACGAAGAATTTTCCTCGTACGCTTGTTATTCTTTTTCACATGTTCGCGTTTTCAGTTTAATACGAGAAATTCCACGAGCAGGATTTTGTTTTTCAAACATCTCGAAAAAAAAAAGAGGTAAAAATCAAGGACAAAACAAATACCAAATGGAAGAAAAACCCCTCTATTTACAACGTTTTTTCCTCCACACTGTACAGATTATTGAAATAATGGTCGACCTCATATTTTCGCATTATTTAACAAATTAATGCAACAAACAAAAAAATACTTTAATGGTCGAATGTTTTATTTATAATTTGCATCGTGTTGTTCGTTAAGTATACCGTTGGTTGAAAAAACCGTCCGTTACACCCTGAACTTTTGGATTTAATTTTGCATCTGGAGACGCGAAAAACGTAAAATAACGTGACCCGTTTAAAAAATATTTACAACCGGTATTATCTTAATTAAAAATACTATATCTAGTTGGTTAAAACGCGGTGGCATGGCGACGACGAAAAGAAACCGTATAATATACTGTGATTTCTAATGGTTCTACCACCTGGCGCTGCAGCGAAAATGGGCTGATTAATGAGGAACTCGTACATAGGGGTCAAAAAATATAGCGGTAGCGAGCTTTACAAGACGATGTAATAATTTTCCGGCGAACGAGCGTACGTACATAAACATTCATCAGATCTTTATGTAATACTTGTAACCTTCCAGGATAATTTCGCCAAGTACCTTTGGGCTGTTTCTAGACCCATAATAAACGAGTATATACGTAGATCTAGCGAGCGCCCACTGAACATGTTCCTCATCGTGTAGGTGTAATAGAGTATATTCTTCGAATATATAAATGTATGCGAATTACATCGCAGCTGCAACAGAGAAATTTTGTGAAATAGTTTTAGGTACTTCGATATGCTTGGAAAAATTATCGCCTGTTTTGGCCTATTTTGGAGATAGTGAATTGGTAAAAAGCGAAAAGTTTCTAGGGAATATAAAATCAGCTTTGAGAAATTTTCAGTTTGAATCGAACGTGCTGAGTACAGCTAAAAATTGCCAATGAATTTCAGAAAAGTTTACTCGGCATGTTTTTATCTTGAAATGGAGATTTAAAATTGAACATTTGAATGGTCAAACCTTCTTATTCGAATTTTGATTATGACTACGATACTTGTTTACTCGAACATTATAGGGTGGTTCTTATTTATATTGAATGGAAAATTTTTTTATGATTTGTTTTGCTTCCATCCCTTAAAGTTGTTCCTTTTTATGAAAAAATAAACCCTGGAAAGTAAAGTAATTATGCCAAATCTCTCCCAAATTAAAAAAAAAAAAAATTAAGGTGATGAAAATTTTTTCAATACAGATTTTTTTGCTCCATTCCCTCCTAATACTCCCCCTTCTAATGGAAATGACTCTTAAATTTCTGTTATTCCTTCCCAAGAAGAAATAGGCTCTCAAGTGGGCTGAAATTTGAACCCCCTCAAACTCTCACTTTTATCACACTGAAGAGGGGGATTGAAGATTTTAGTGACTATTTTTGATCAGAAGGAATACTGAGAGGGCCTGGAATGAAAAAAATCAAAAATTTTAAATTTTCATTTAAGTAATTTTTAGGGATGAGAAAAATATGCAAATACATATTTTTTTATGACGTTTTCCAAACGGGATACCCATAATATCTCTACGATTCATGAAATTTCCAGTAAAATGAACCCTATTTGTTTGAGCATATTTTGGCATTTTTTTATCAATTTTTAGGGAATATTAGACAATATTTTGCCAAAATTTCTCTGTTTTATCCTTTTTAAGAAAATATTTTAGTAAAAATTAGAAACAAAAAAAAAAAAATTTCTTCCAATTTTTTTTTTCAAACTTTGAATATTGATACTAGATAAAAGTCAAAAAGTTAGAAGTTTGTTGAGGTTGTTTTTCCCTTCTTTCAAAATTGAAAAAAATTAAATTCTTCTATCTTTCGTAAAATTAGGTACTTTTTATTCAATTATACGAGTACGATTGTGTAGAAGATCAAATTCCCTTTAAAATGATATCCATGACGTTAGGAAATATTGTTGCATATTTTCCACTTTTAGGGGAATATTTTAAGAGCATATTTCAACAATTTTTCATAAATACATACATATCTCATCCCTAGTAATTTTCGTTTCTTCAATTTTTAAAAAAAAGGGGGGGGGCTTAAAGGAATCATTTAAAATTCAGTTAGGTAAAAAATAAAAAATAGAGATTTATTTTCTGATAAGAAGGAAAGGAGGGGGGGAAAAGGTAGAATCGAAAGTTGATAAAAAAATAAGGGTCACCATGCAACATATTTCATGAAATTTTTCAAGTGACTTTCTGGGCTATTTCTTGGCTTCTTTTGACTATAGTATTTCATTTTCCTTCTTCTACTCTAGACTCATAAATATTTAGGCGAATAAAGGTAAAATTTTGAAAGACTGAAATTTTCAGCAAATTTTCATCCTTGAAAATAGCTTTTGTAACTTCAAAAACGCCAAATTCATTTTCAACGCGTTTAAATTAGAAAAAATTTTGAGGAAAAATAGAAATGTTTTTAGAAAAATTGAAGATTCAAAAAGCTCTACATGAAAATTTTAGGTCATTTTAAATTATTAATTCCAAATTTTGTAATTTTTTTCAACGTGGATATGAATATTTGTGAAAAAAAAATTAAGGAAAATAAAATTTGAGGAGACGTTAGCTGATTTTAATTTATTAGGATTTTTCATGCAATTCCAACATTTTTCACATTTTAATTGGTAGGTGAGTACCTATCTACATTTATTGTTTGTCAAAATGTGAGATTTCAACACATCGCTGACATCGTATAACTTATCAACATTTTACGACTTCTGATTGAAATATTCTCCAACATTTTTCTCCAATATGTATTTAATCATTTTGCACCCAGGAGAGATCTGATTGATGAAATTGAAAATTTTCCACACAGAAAATAGGTTCAAATCAAAATTATCTACTTTCATTTTCCTCTAAAAGATTTGCTACAAATAGAAAAATTTGCACTCAACTACTCACCCTTGAAAAAGAAATAGATGCAGTGCAAAAATCTAATTTCTCCCCCTCCAAATTTTTATACTTATTTTAATTGCAGTTGAATTTTATGAAATTGCATATTTGTCTGTGGTGAAGAAAAAGTGAACAGGGCTGTCAAGTCGAACGAATCATCTTTAGCTTTCGACTTTCGGCTTACAAAATTTTAAATAACAGCTTTCGGTTGGCTATCGGCTTTTTTCGGCTTTTTCCAGCTTTTTTTTCAGCTTTAGGCCGAAAAAAAAACTGAAAAAAAACGATGAAAAAATCCGAAAAAAGTCGAAAAAAAGTTGAAAAAAAACGATGAAAAGTCAGAAAAAATCCGATACCTATAAGTCGATAAAAACCCCAAAAAAGTAGATAAAAAGCCAGAAAAAAACGATAAAAAGTCGGAAAAATCCGATAAAAGTCGATAAAAAGCCAATTAAAAGTCAATAAAAAGCCGAACGTAATCGGCTTTCGGCTTCTTAGTCAGTATCGGCTTCGGCTTTCGGCTTCGGCTTAATCTAGAAAAAATTGTTCGGCTTTCGGCTTTCAGCTTTCAGCTGGCTTGCCAGTCCTGAAAGTGAATTTTTCAAAGCATCTATCGATTCATAAAATTTTCTGACGAATGAGCCCAATTTCATTTCGCATATTTTGCATATTTCGACCCAAAATTCATATTTTGCATATTTCTAGGAGTGAAAAGAGCATATTTCAGCATATTTCAACCCATGTTTTCTCTTTTTCCTTGCATATCTTCATGTTTTGTTAAAATCAGGCCGAAGTAATTGATTTCTGGCCCTTTTTTTTTGCTGTCAAAATTGCAAAACTGTAAAAAAAAAAGTTCAAATTTGAATTAAAACCGTTTTTTGATTATTGCAGCTCAATTTTACATTTCATTTTAATTTTTTATTGTTTAAGTTTCTCAGTGCAAAAGATTCTTTCCATAGACACCCATATTGATTTTCTCATATGTTTGCACATTTGGCCAAAAAAATGCGTATTTTAGCAAATTTTGAGATTTTTTTGCCTAAAATTCAAAGCTCTAGCAATCGATAAAAAAAGTAAAAATTTTGAATTGATGATAATTTAGATATTTCAGTGTTTCAAATGAACTAATATTGAAAATTTTCATACTTTTACAACATAAAAAACAAATTAAAGAGATTGCAAGAGAATTTTCGATTCAAGTACAAAAAAATTTGCTTTCATAGTTTTTCAAACTTTCAATAACAACTTTTGAAAAAATGATGTAATATTGTATCTGAAGAAATGGGCATTTTGTCAAATTTTACTTCGTACACTTATTTAGTGAATATTTTTGAGGAAAAATTTTCATCCTTGATTCTTGTGTTGAAATCAAGGTAAGGGTAAAAAATTTTCGTCTATCGTTTGCAAGGAACTATCAGAGTGCAGTGGGACGAAAAATTTCTATCCTCACTTTTATTTCAGCACAGGAATGATAATTTTTTCAAAAAATATTGGGTAATCTTGAAAGCTGATTTCCTATGTCAAATTTGTAATTTTGGGTGATTTGGGGCCCTAAAATATCTGAAATACAAACTCAACATTTTGGTAAGTAAAAAATTGAGGGAGGAGGGGAGGTGAAATTTTTGAACTCCATCTCTTTCTGTTTTAAGGGTGAAAAGTTGAGTGCATTTTTTTTTCAATTTATAGCAAATCTCACACAAGAAAACGGAAGTAGGTAGGTAATTTTGATTCGATCCTATTTTCTGTGTAAAATTTCAATTTTCACTGGTGAAAATGAACTCAAGCACTAACTTGAGTTCAGTCTACAAGATGCAATGAAAATTTTTTGTGATATTTTTATTTTAAAAATTTGAATAATTTGACTATCAAAATATGACATTTTAACTAATTTTAACATTGCATTGATTTTTTATTACTGTTTATTTAAATTCTTCAACTATTCACTTCCAAAATTTTGAAATATTAATTTATTCATGGTCGAAATGGAACATTTCAAGATTCCATTGTTTTTTTTCATCTTGTACATACTTGAACGTTCATTGAAATATACCCAAGAGTATTTTAAATTTCAAGACTTTTTAACTGAAATACATATTACATTTTGAGATATCTTCAAGGTTTACCTACTGAAATTTTAATTAAATTTTTAATTGGAATGTCAGTCTGTGATATATTTTTCACATTTGAAACTTTGTTAATTGATTTTTTTTTAAATCAAAATGCCAAATTTAAATTCAGCCACTATAAAAATTTCAATTATTCTAATTTTGCTCCAAAATTTAAAATTTACACAGAGGAATTAGAAAACCAACGATCAAGACAATTTTTTGATACAAAAGTTTTTACAAATCCAGAACAAAAAAAAGTAGTTATTCATGACCATTCATCCAGGGCACAAATTTGTTAATTTTATCTACCTAAAAATACAAAGAAGAAGCAACCACTTCAATAAATGAAAAAACCACTCTATATAGTGAACACTGATATTTTCTCAAATCATTTCTCACCTCAACGAATACCTCTAATAACCCAGCATCTGAAAAATATCACCATTTCAAGAAACTTTCTTCCTTTCGAAACGCAACATCTGAATATAAAATAATATTCGATACGAAGATCACACCCCACACCATGTTGGCAGTCCTTCCTCTGGAAAATATTTCCTTGATGGTGTATTTTTGCGAAATGACGACCGACGTACCGCGATATATCTTGCAAAACTATCAACTTTCATTCCCCTTTTTTTCGAATTCTTCCAGCCATCAATCACTTTATCATTTGCATTCAACTATAAAATGTCATAACACTCTCGCCGAAGTACTTCATCGTGTGCCTTCTCTTCGTATAAGAATACGAACCCACATAATATCTGCCTACGTAGAGAGACCTACCTAGCCCAATATTTTCGTACACTAGCACCAGACGTTCGTTTCTTTTGATTTAGTTCGAATAACGTATACTCGAATTCGCTCACTCTACGTGAAACATTAGTCAGCATTTTCACCATGTCGTTCGAGTATATCCGGCGTATGCGTATGCAAATTATTAAACATGCACGGAGACGCGTTTACAAGTCGAAAAGAATGCAATTCGTAATGCTACATAATCGAGTACTCGAGTATGCTATGATTTATTTCACGTCAGCTTAACACGTATACATATTATAGTCGTAGTATGTTCTAAAACGATAAGTTCCAGCAGCCAAGATTATTCAACACGTATCCTAACATTTATTCCGGGCAAATGGTATGCAATTTATTTAGCATCTGAACGTCATTTGCGAGTATTTACTCGATATTATAAACAGCAAGGATGAGGATACGATAAGGGATTTGGAGATTGGTTTATTCGTATGGAACATAATACGTAGATAGAATTTCAAATTGATAGATACAAAATATTTGCATTTTTTCATCAAATTTTAATGATTGAAAAGATCCAAAAAATGCAGAGGAATCCAAAAAATTCAAAATTTTGACAAAATTGCGATTTTTTTCTCATTTTTTAACAATGTTTTTTCTTTTGCACTCATTCAAAAAATTTTATTTCACAAATTGAAAAAATTTCAAAACCAAAAAATTCTTCAAAAACCTGTTCCACGATTTTTTTTTATTTTTCATCTTCTCTTTGCCATTTCTTTGGGCAAAAAACACCATACCATAAATCTCTCGAATTTTACCACAAATAACCATCGATGAAAACTAACCTGTTTTAATCCAATCATATGATTTCCGCAAACCACCACTCAGTATTCACGAAAAATCTACAATTTGGTAAAAAATACGAAAACTTCATTAAATGGTAAAATTACGAAAAATTCATCCGATCAAAAAATTAAACAACCGATACAACGCCGACGAAAAATTTACCAACGAGAATAAGGTACATACGAAAAGAAAAATACCCAAATAAAAAAATTTACGAACTCGCAAACGCGAACAAAAAAAATACGAAAAACTTTTACACCGTACAAATTGTCAGTTACTAACTGAACTTTGAAGCTTTCTCGGTTAAACGTTAAACAAACAATGCACGAAATCGCCACCAGATGTCGGTACTAGACTACCACCCCTTTTCGCAGCCAATCAACCCGGAGTTCTTTTCTATCAACAATATGTGAATTATCAGCGCCGTTACATTCGAGACCAAAAGATGGCAAAATATTATCAAATATTTTTATTTTTCAATACACTCGGTAGGAAAATTCCAATATGCTCGTTTCACTTTCTAGGTAGATATAGAAATGTTCTCCCTATAAGTCTGTGGCCATTATTTTAGAATCTTTTGTAGGAACATAGATGTTAAAAAACGTTCGTATTTTTTTTGTCTCGTTTTATCCTTTGAGATGGTTCCCAACTATAAAGATATCATCGTCTGGAGAAAATACAGTTCAAAGGTTTGATAATCAAGGGGTTAAATTCGGTGAATTATTTGCCCGGCCAGTGTCATGGCCATTGCCAATTTACGATCCATTTCTATTAGAGAGAAAAAAATCGCGGTGAAAAATCATGTCTGGATAATTTTTTATGGGAAAAATTTTCAACTCGAATGAAAGAATTTTTCCAACTGGGAAAATTTCGAGGATTTTTCAGCATTGACTGAGTCTGTGAGTTGGATGGGAAAAATTTTGCGGATAAATAATTCGGTATTTTTGATAAATTTAATAAAAAAAAAAATTAAAAAACTTTCCCGTAACAGAAAAGTCTAAAGGAATGTGTCGAGAATTTATTAAAAACAAAATAAATCGATATTAATGTTCTTTGTTTTGAAAAAAACATATTTTTTCGGGATCAGGTATACAAATCAGTTATCTAAAAAAAATGAGCACCAAAAATTTTATAATACATATGAATTTATGAGTTTCTAAATATTCAAAAAATATGAATTTTAAAGGCTCGCAAAATATGCAAAACAATATGGATGTCGCTGTATTTTTTGATCTGAGCAACATGGAACAATGAGTTAAATGGTAAAAGTTGCCCAAAATTTCATGAAAATTATTCAGAATGTTGCAGTTAAAAAGTCGTGAAAAATGTTCAAAATGTTGTTAAAATTGTTAAAAATTTTATTAAAAATAATCAAAAATGTTTCAAAAGTTGTGAAAAAGTCGTGAAAATGGTCCGAAATGTTGTAAAAGTTGTCAAAAAGTGTATAGGTACAAATCATTGAAAATGTTGCAAAAGTTAAGAAAAATTGTTTAAAAAATGCTTAAAACGAGGTATGAATGTTGAAAATTTCATAAAAATCAATGAAAATGTTGCAAAAATTGTTAAAAAGTTGTGAAAATTGTGCAAAATTTATTAAAAATCATGAAAAACTTTACATTTTTAAACAATTTTATAACTTTTCCAACATTTTCAATAATTTTCATGAAATTTTAAACAATTTGAACAACATTTCAGACATTTTCCACGATTTTTCAATGGTTTTTACACACAAATTTTAGCAACATTTTTGACGTTTTCGAAGACTTTTCAACAAATTTTACTACATTTTCAATGATTTTTATGAAATTTTTGACAATTTTAATAACATTTCGAACGTTTTTCACAATTTTTCAACAACTTTTGCAACATTTTCAATGATTATATTTTTCTCATCCCCCAAAATGACACATCTGGAGTAATATCTCAAAATAACGTGTTTTTTTAATTATTTTTTTGGGCTTCCACTCACCCTCCCCTTCCCCATCACCGTATGATGAAATTTTTTCGAAATTTCAACTCGCTCCCCAAAATGGTAATGTTATGGCTCAAAATCGAGAAATGCTGAAAGTAATTTAGCAGACATAAAATCATGTCTATCTCAAAAAAAATTTACTCAGTCACACAAAACAACAAAAAATCGACACGAATCACCTGGTTTTTTGTACTAATTAATTACGAGCTAAATAATTACCTCATCACTGAACTTGGAGGTCGAACCAGAGGGGGAGGGTGCGGGGCGTGGCACCAAAATGCATAATTTTTCAACACTATCGAGCGAGGTATCTATTAAATGTAGGTTCTAATCCTTCCCAGTTTGTTTCTGCTGTTAATTTACTTTAAAAAAAAAAATGGACATGGGAGGAAGGGGGTTCACAATTTGAATTGGATATCAAATGCGTATTTTGTCAGACTTTATGAAGCATAAAAATTATTAAGCGCTGATATTTTGATTTTTAGACTTTTTTGGACTTGGAAATTTTTTTTCAGATTTCCATTGACTTTTTAAACTTGAAAATTTTCGAGATAATGTCGAATTTTAGACTTTTTGTCAGACTTTTTGAAACTTATAACAATTTTTGAATATGCAACCGTTACATTTTTCTTGGTAACATTTTTAAAAAAGCCTAAAATGACCAAAAAGATGACTTTTACCTAGAAATTACAATTTTCACTATCATATTCACAAGTTGGACAAAAAAAAAAAGACAATTGACAAAAACAACCATTTTAATCAAAAATGGAAATTTTTTAATTAAAATGGCAATTTTGACAATTTCTACTTGAAAATCACAATTTTGACCAAAAAATGACAATTTTTAATTTGAAATGGCAATTTCGACTCAAAAATTACAATATTGACAAAAAATGATGATTTTGACCTAAAATGACGAGTTGAATCAAAAATGACAATTTTTACTAAAAATTACAATTTTTATCTTAAAATGACAATTTTGACCAAAAATTCACAATTTTGACAAAAAAAAAACAATTGATGAAAAACGAAGGTTTTGACCAAAAATGACAATTTCTACTCTGAAATGACAATTTTGACATAGATTCACAATTTTGACAAAAAATGACGGTTAGGACTAGAAAACGAAAAATGACAAAAAACGATAATTTTGACCAAAAATAATTTTTGCAAAAATAGCCTCAGAAATGAATTCGAGAGGTCAAAAAAACATACATTTTCATACCTTAGGCTCACTAGATTACGTCAAAAAAATTTGAATTTTGGATCTACCCCCTTGCCTCCGCCCCAGCGCGATATATTTTCAGTCAAATATCAAAGGAACCCCAAAAACGGATTCAGGAAAACCTTGAAAACCTGAAGTCGAAATGTAAGGGAAAAAACTCTAACGCAGCAAATGCGTAAGAAAAACTGATTTTTTCACTGTAAATTTCATAAGTCTTCAACAATCAAAAAAAAATTACCTTCAGAGGAGTATTTAAAGCAAAATTTAATTTTTGAAAAAAAACAAACTATCGTCGTGAATAGTTTGAAAATTGGTTCATAAAAATGAAAACTGTAAATGACTTTTTTTATGCATCTTTTCAATTTCAAATTCTATTAAAAAGGTCATACGCGATTTTCATGTAACTGCAATATTCAAGGCGCTAGAGATATTTAAAAATTTTAATCCCGAATATCTCAAGAACTGGTTCACAAAAATAAAAATAGTATTGAACCTTTTTTATGCGTCTTTTCAAATACTATGAAAAAGGTCATGTGCAATTTTCACCTAACTGTAATATTCAAAGCGCTGGAGGTATTTGAAAATTTTAATCCCGAATATCTCAAGAACCGGTTCACAAAAATGAAAATTGTACTGAACCTTTTTTATGCGTCCTCTCAAATACTATGAAAAAGATCAGGTGCAATTTTCACGTAACTGCAATATTCAAGGCGCTAGAGGTATTTGAAAATTTTAA
>FIZU01018224.1:0-14174 GCA_900064475.1 Pseudococcus longispinus | reverse complement strand
ACGTTCACACGGAAGGTAGCCCGGATCCGTTCATTGCGTCATGTTGTGCTAGACATTAGTACTTATAACCCCCTTTAGGTGTTGGGGTCCAAAATTGAACCTAACGGCCAGAAGGTCGCGATTTTGCAATTACCCCACTACACCTTATCATCTCGATAATAAAAAATCTCACATGAAAATGAAAGTAAGTAATTTTGATTCGGTCCTTTTTCTTGGGTGGAATTTCAATTTTCACAGATGAAAATGAACTCGTGCACTAATTTCATTTTAGTCTACACGATGCGATAAAAATTTCGAAATTTCATCCGTCAGATTCAGATCTCTCTTCCGAACACAAAACAGCTAATCAAACCCACCTGACCAACTGAACATCTTCCCTATATCATCCAAGGTAAATTCCCGGTTCTCAGCCACCCACCCCCACCACAAAGAAATCTAAACCGCATGCCGGAAATAATTATCCACTGGCAGGCTGGCACCGTTAATTAATCCACATCAGCGTGTTTTTTCCTCGAGGAAAAAAACGCAGGCTCGAAAAAACTAAGAAAAACTTCTTGAAAAATTATAGCATTAGTTCAATTACTCCGATACACCGGTATACGCGATTTCAACACGAAAAGTCGACCGAGTTGAAAACTTTAAATTTCACGTTACCATAGGGTTTAATTATCATCGATCACTTCTCTCATTCTGTACTTAAAATATTACCTATTCGGGGGAAAAAACGATAACGAGTAAATAGGACGATGGATTAGCGAATGCGGTGTTACGAAGAGTACTTTTTTTCTTTTTCTCTTTTCCCACCATCGTCCTCGCTGGAATACCTTCATTCTATCATGCAACACGCCACATGACTTTTCATCTAGTCACGATTTTCAATTCACAACACACTGAAATGAAGGTACAGTTGAAGAAAAAATATATATAAGATTATAAGGTTCCGTATGAACGAGTATAAAATTTGCTTCTATTTCGTTGTACCTACCTAAGCTACACGTAGGTCGTGCAAATACGTATCTGCAACGTACGTAGGTAAACTTCAACCTACTACGTTATATCTATATACGTTCTACATCCTATATACTGTAGGTACATAGCATGTAACCTGCCAGCGAATAGTAATTTCTCTCTAGAAAATTAACTTTCAATGAAAAATGTAATTTCCGCGTCCGCCTTTATTCGTCGACAACGTAACCGTTTCGATAAAGAGAAGGTTAAAATACACGTATCGAAGCGAACGCCCAACAGCGCGCAGAGAAAATCATCAAAATACCTGCTTCACACGGTCGACGACGAACGCGGACGCGTATTTACGGCGAATTGATTATGCAATATTATTAACATCCTCGTTCCACGCAACATGTACCTCTACGTAGGTAACTTTATCGTGGCAGAAATTGAGCTTACAACTATACGATTAATAAGTAGGTAGGTAGTATGGACTTTAAACGAAACAAATTAGCATATTAACATGGTAAAGTAGAACACTTTGACTTGGTATCGCTATAGGTACCTGTCTGTTCTATAATTAAAGCCATCGCCAGAGAGCCTATGCGATATATTGCGAAGGAGAGGATGTTTTTGTGTTTCTCCAACGTATGAATTTCTTTATCGAATGGAATAACGCAGGAAAATGAGATAAAGTAGAAAGCAAAAGTTGGGGATATGATAATCAGAAATGCAGTACCTAGTTATTATAGAAAATAACCTCAGAAATAAAATGAAGCTGAATGTGAGCACTGGCTGAGTACTGGGATGGTCCTTATTTTGGAATTTTTTTTGGGGATCTTCGTCGACTGGTTACACATATGGGGAATATAATTCCCTAATTTTAATTTTTTATCTAACTGAATTTCAAGTGGTGCCACAACTCACAAGCCCCTCATTCCATTTTAAACAAATAAAAAAAACGTAAAAAATACAATTTTTTTGATTAAAAAAAATTGTAGGTAAAAATTCATTCCATATTTCTACCAAATTATTAACGATGTGGGATTAATCGTTTTTAATCGATTATTTCAAATTTGGCACAATCGATTATTAATCGATTATTTAATTTAAGAAAACTGTTGTTTTTAAATCGAAACTGCGATTTATTTCAAACATTTTTTTATGTAAAGTGCAAACAATCAACTATCAGGCGAAGAAAACTTTTATCTAGACTACTAGACTTTATATTTTTTATTATTTTTAACTGAAATTGTGATTTACGAGTATGTTGAAATAAATTTAACATTGTTTGATGAAATTGATTAATTATTAAACAGAGAAAACCTGAAAAGTAAAAAAATAAAAATAGAATGTTGATGTTTTTTGAATCGAAAAAAAAAACACGAAAATAATCGATTAATTGACAACCGATTAATCGTTTAATCCACATCACTACAAATTATAAATTTCACAAACGCTTTAGTTTAGTCGAGAATGCACTTGGACCAGTTTTGAAATTGGATCATTCTCGATAAAACTTATGGGGGGGGGGGGCGAAAAAATTCAGGAGTCTTAGAATATTTTTCATTATGAAAATCTTTTCAGATAATACTTTAATTTATGCTAGTTCAGCCTCGGGGTCGAAAGGGTTAAGAAGACTTTTGGTGTACATCAAAACAAACCATTACTAAAGTCTTCGATCAATACAGTCGTTAGTAAAGAGGATCATATTACAGAAATTGACAATCTTCATACGTTATTGATGAGAAACTTGGTAGAGACCATCGCCTGCCTTCAAGTTCCAGAATCTGCAACCCAAATTACAGCAATTCAGTATGAACCGTCCCAAATGACCGGTATAAAGAGAGAAAATGAAAGAAAATTAAGGAAAATGGTTACAACTGTAACGAGGAAAATTGCCGCAGGTAATTTCCTAGCCGCCTAGCGAAATTCATTTGGTCCACTGCGCACACAACCTGTTTAGTTCCGCGTAGCAGCGCTCTCTACGCGGAATCGTTTGGTTGTGTGCGGTGATGTTCGATCGCCTCTCCGCTCAGTAAGTAAAGAATCAACGTCGCGGAGGGTCGTGCTCGCTCTCGGTGTCTGTTTGTTTCATGTAACCAGAGCGTGAGATTTTATTCATAAAAAATGTTTCAACTCGCAAATGTAACGTAAATAATGTTTCAACTCAAATGTAAATGAAACGTGAATTAAATGTGCTAATCGAAACAACGTGAGAATCAGTAATTGAATGTAACTCTTAAAGTCAAAGGTAATTCCCATTACCGGCTTTTTAAGAGCGATCGCGGATGCAAACATAAATAAAAGCAGAAACTCCAGTTTCACACCGTGGGTAGTGGGTACTTTTACCCAACACGACCATTTTTGTCGATTTTCAACATTTATCCCTGTTTTTAGGAGTGCATCGAAAAAGGATAGTTTTTGGTATTTTTCATGTTTTTCGAAACATTTCTAAAAAGAAATTGGAAAATTTTTTAAACAAATGATATGAGTCTTCACACATACATTTTTATCCAAAAAACTCGTATACATGGTGTCCCAGTTAAGAGTGACCGCCTTCCAACTGAAAAGTATGCATCCCATTCTGAGTCCAGGTAGACAGGTTGTCCATTATTTCTGATTCGTCATAAAAATTTTCTTAGGATAGGTAGAGGTTTACGGTTTGCAACATTCGAGGTAGCATTTATTCGAGTTCTTTTTCGTGTATAAGTTTTTTGGGTTAGTTGATCAGGAACCTCCAATCGCTAATAAAGTATATATTTTATCAATTCTATTTTTTTCAATTTTTTTGATATTCTAAAAAAATTTTAATATTGACCTACCATCATTATGAACCTAGTTCATGTAAAAAATCATGCTCTTTCCAATGGCTTAAACCTATGCTTTCTATCTTACTTGAATCAAAACTTATACGTAATTAATTTCGAAAAAATCACATAAAATGACTTTTCCCCTCAAATTTTAAAACTTGTTCAAAAATATGGTTTTTTCATGTGTTCTTTTAAAAATTAATCACGAATAACTTTTGATTCGAACAACATAGAAAGTAGGGGTATGCGCCACGGGAAAGATGATGTTTTTTTTACACTAATCAAGTTTATAATAATGGTAGGTTAACATGAGAAAATTTTTTAGACTTTTGATAGAATTTAAAAAAATTGAATTTTTCAATGCCTTTTTTTGAATATTTCACTAGCGAGTGAGGTTCCCTAATAAACTAACACAAAAAACTTTTACATAAAAAAAATTAGAATGAATGCTCCTTCAAATGGCGCAAACCGCAATCCTCTAACAGTTTTAGTGAAACTTTTATGACAAATTGAAAATAATGAACAAGATTTCAAAAAAAAAAAATTCGAATGAGCATAACTTTGCCCCTTCAATTGCAAGGTATGCAAACATGTCTACTTGGGTTCATGATGTGTTGCCTACTTACCAGTTGGAAAACGGTCACTCTTAACTGGGATACCCCGTATGGAACATGTGACTAAGTTTCATCGATGGTCTTGTCAATGCCTATTTCATCCGCCGAAGATGTCATCGACAAAATCAATTTCCATGAAACATTCCGTGAAATACAGCATGATTTCTTAGTTAAGGATGCTATGTCTGAAGGTCTTCTCGATAAGGCTTTTGATAAAGGCGGGCTCGCGGCTCCGCTTCAAAATTCAGTTGAGGGAAAAATATAAATATAGGAAATTATTTTCATCCAATGTGTAACCAATTGACGGAGGGGGGGGGGGGCTCGAAAAAATTTCAAACATTTCCAGATTCCATTAGGACAAAACTTATTGAAAATCTCACTTCAGCCGTTTTCAGTAGAACACTTGTATATTCGATGATTCCCACTGCAAAGTTTAAACTCAACAATAATCCTAGTTCAGGCAAATATTCAAAGACTTCAATGTGAAATGATATATCGGAGAAATATCTACGAGTATGAGCGTAGGCTGATTGCAATTTTCCATGAAACAGTGTGAAATATTCAAAGTTTTTTTTATTTTTGGTAAAGCATTAAAAATATATTTTTAATTTTAGATACGGTCGAGTTTCTGAAATTATACAACTTCGATATCCAAGAGCATCTCATGACAACGTTCCAATTAAAAGGCAACGTTAAAATCACATCTTCATCCTGATAGAATACACATCTCACTGAAACTCATTCTATCGCCATTTTCCATACAAAATGAAAAACAAACTACTACATCACGTATCTAGATCATTGACCGAAATCGGAATCAACATCCTGCAAGACGACACTGCGAAATTCAAAATATGGAAATCGATTACCACTGGCGTACTGCTAGTCTTAGTGGACATATCACTCGTCATGGTTTCGATAACAAATCAAGACGATTCCAACACCTTCGTAACGCCTGCTCCTTACATAGCTGCAGCCAGCGTCTTATTAAGCGGTCTCTACTTCACATATCAGCACCAAAGTACAATCAGTGAACTGCTTCATTTACTGGATACCAATTTATACACATATCCTGACGAACACTCGATACAAATCGATTACGAATGGTATTTGCAGGATAACAACATCAGCATCTTTATCCACTATTTGCTTTACTGCCAAATCTTCTTCTTCGCAATGATCGGTTTGCCGGCATTAGGTGAACTGGTGTATTATCGACGTATTAGTACGTTCATCTACCCGACATGGACTCCTTGGAAAATGGACGACGTTAAAGTGCAATTTTGCACTTATCTACTCGAGGTTGGCCAAGCTTTTTGTGGACTGTGCTTCAATCAAATCGCCATCACATTCGAATTAATCGTCATTATCCAGTTGATTAGACAGTATCTTCGATTGGACGCTGCAATTCGATCTCTCGAGTCTAGAACGTTGCACCTTTTATCGCAACAAGACCTCGACGAAAAAGAATACGATCGAGTAATGCGTCAAAATATCATTCATTGTATTCGACATTATCAGATGATACAAAAGTTAGTACTAGATATATCGTTTTTCTCAAAAAAACCAACTGCATCATTCTTAACAAATGTTCGTGCCATTCCCTAGATCCTATCATTTGTTCAAAATCTGGTTCGAGGCGTTTTTCTCACTAGAACTGACTATATGCCTGGGTACATTCGCGTTCGCTTTGTATGTGACAATGAATGTAAGTAACTGAATAGTTCTATGTGGGTATACGAGCATTAGACACGATACCAAAATTAATACAATTGCAGGCTACGAATTTGCCACAAATTTGGAATTTTTTCACCGCCTTGTTATTCATATGGAGCAACTTTATAACCAGATGCATAGTCAGCGAGATTTTCACCGATTTTGTAAGACATTTGGACAAAATCCTCAATGTTGATTCAACTTCTTTATTTTGATTCTTTTTCATCACAGAATGATCGATTAAGTCGAACTATTTTTTCGGAAATTGATTGGCTACGAATGAATAAACTGAATAAACGCCTACTTCTCATGTTACATCAGAAAATATCTGGAAAATTCGTCGGTTTGATTGGATTATCGGTATTTGAAGCGAATCGTACAACTCTATCGAAAATCATTCGAAGTACTTATTCTATATTCAATGTGTTGAAATTTTCGAGAAATTAATATGTAAACATTACTTTCAAATAAAATGTACTCGATTTCATCATACGTGTATATGCTAATCATATTTATTCGAAACTCCCCTCCCACCCTTTCAAATTACTATCAATGCTGTATCACCTACAGTCTACTGAGGTTACTAAATACATTTATGAAGATTAAATCGACCACAGCTCCGATTTTCTTTTTCAACCATAAAAGTGATATGAGGATGCTTGATGTGGAAAAATATTCGAGAAAGTTTATTCGAAATATTGCTAATTGTTGCCATTTTCTCATTGGATGATGGTTCAAAAACCACTATGAAAAATGTGCACATCACATCAAAACCCTTATACTATTGCGTTGTTCTGATTGCAGAATTTTGCCAACAACGTTGAGAAAAATCCCATAATAACGCTTTTCACACTTTTCAAGGAAATCAAAAACTGACCCATGAATAACCAACTTCTACATTATGTTTCCTCGTCCCAGACCAACATCGGAATTGATGGCACAAGCGATTCCGTCAACTTCAGAATATGGAAATTGATTACCATGTACTTGATGATGGTGTTGGTGATCGTGACAGTCATCATGGTTTCAATTACAAATCGTGACGATTTCAACACCTTCGTAATGCCTATTCCTTACATAGCTGCAGTCAGCGTTGTACTATGTGGTGTTCACGTCACATATCGCCACAGAAAGACAATCAGTGAACTGCTTCATTTGTTGGATACCAATTTGTACACTTATCCTGACGAACACCTGATAAGAATCGATTACAAATGGTATTTGCAGGATGACAACAGCAACATCTTCATACAGTACTTATTTTACTGCCACATCTCCTTTTTTGCGATGGCTGGTTCATCAGCATTGGGTGAACTGGTGTACTACAAAAATATTCGTACTTTCATCTTTCCGACATGGACTCCTTGGAAACTGGACGACGTGAACGTACAAATATGTACTTATATGTTTGAAATTATGCAATCTTTTTGTGGCCTGTGTTTCAACCAAATGCTCGTCACTTTCCAATTAATCGTAATCGTCCAGTTGGTTAAACAGTACAGAAGGCTAGAAGTTGCAATTCGATCACTGGAAGTTCGAACATTGTGGATTTTCAAGCAACAAAAATTTGACGCAAAAAAATACGATGAAGTGATGCGTGAAAATATTGTACATTGTGTTCGACATCATCAGTCGATACACAAGTGAGAGAAAAATTTCCTTTCCTCCTTTCATCCCTCTCCCCAATCGTATCAATCATTACTAAATACTTCTTATCATTTTCTAGATCCTATCTTCTGTTTAAAATCTGGTTCGAAGCATTTTTTTCATTGGAATTAGCAATATGTTTGGCTGGATTTGCATTTGCTTTGTATGTGGTGATGAACGTAAGTACCTACATACCAAATCATCAAAACATTACCAGTAGATACGCTACAAATGACATTAAAAAAAGAACGTTCATTGCAGGCCACAAATTTACCACAAATCTGGAATTTTTTCACCATTCTGCTATTCATATGGTGTGGATTTTTGGTCAGATGCTTAGTCAGTGAAATTTTCGTTCATTTAGTAAGGAAATCTCCGACATTTCTCTACCTGGACCTTGTTTAATTTGTCTTGTGAAATTTTCCAACCCTCGTATTAATTTTTTTTCAAACAGAATGATCGTTTAGCTCACACTATTTTCTGGAAGGTTGATTGGTTACGAATGAATAAAACAAATAGACGGATGCTTCTCATGTATCACCAAAAAATTTCCAGTACGGTTCCTGGATTACACGGCTTATCAGTATTTGAAGCAAATCGTAAAACACTATCGAAAATAATTCGAAGTACTTATTCTATATTTAATGTGTTGAAGTTTTCGAGAAATTGATGTTCTAAAATAAAACATATATAAGTGAATTCACCGGGAATGTCTTTCATTTATTCAAAATTGTCACCTCCTCTTTTAAATCAAGAGTAAATGTGACTCTGTATCATGCTCAGGCATATCAGTATTAATACGTATTGAGTGATTAAGATTTCATTCAAGTTTTTGTGTCATTCGTGCAACTGAAGTGGTTTCTCATTGGATTGAATTTCATCGTTCTCAAGTTCCACACTGGATGTTGGTTCTATACTCGTTTCCAATACATTTGGTTGCTTCGATAGGAAGGAACATGGAATGAAGGTACAGCATTGGAGTCATGTAAATTGTGTCAGGGTGTAATTATTGAAATATATATCTGATTTTTTAAATTTTCTCAGTCATTGAAGTTTGATTTTTTAATAACAAAAAGTCCGAAAAATATATATGTTTTAATGCCATAATGTAACCTTGTGCATATGAACAAAATATTTTCTTGATACTAACTGAAATTGAAAACTTTTCGAAAACAATGCTATGGACAGTCATAAGTTGAGGAGAGAAATGGGAGTCAAGATTTTTAGAACACTTGGAATTCCTCGTGAAGGGCGTAGAAAAAAATCGGAGAGCCGTGACTGACTTCAGCAGGATGCCTAACTGGATTTGTTTTTTGGAAACACTTCCATCACTTTTTCCATGGCCTTTTCTACACATCAAATTTTTTTTCTACTCATAGAAAATTTTTGTTACTTTGCAAAAAAAAAAAATTAATTTTCCCTAACCCAATCTGAATTTTGTCCAATAAAAAGTCAAAAATCCACGACTTCCATGACCTGTTAGACAACCTCTACACGAAATAATGAGACCAGACCTTTTGAAGTAAACTCTTCATTATCTTTGAAAACTTCCACCGACTCAAGTTTCATACATGATACATTAAATGGATTAAAACTCAACCATTCTTTTTAAATATTGCTAGATTGCGATTTTCTTTGTAGGCAATGGTTCGAAAATTACTATAAAAAATGTATATCACATGAAAACCCTTACACCGCTGAATCGTTCTGATTACAGAAATTCGCCAACGCTGAGAAAACTAACCACGATATAAAATCTTGCTCCACTGTAGTACAAGTAAATCAAATCCCCTCATCATGAATAGCCGACTGCTCAACTATGTATCCTCGTTGCAGACTGACATCGGAATTGACGGAACAACGGACACCATTAATTTCAAAATATGGAAAATGATTACTTTGCATGTGATGGTGATTTTGGCGACCATGTCATTCTTCATGGTATCCATTGTAAATCGCGACGATTTCAACGCTTTCGTAGCACCTGCTCCTTACATAGCTGCAACCAGTGTCGTAATGTGCGGTGTATATGTCACATTTCATCACAGAAGGACTGTTAGCCAGCTTCTCCATACGCTGGATACCAATTTGTACAACTATCCTGACGAAGACTCGATACAAATCGATTACGAATGGTATTTGCAGGACGACAACATCAATATCTTCGTACACTACTTGTTTTACTGGCAAATCTTCATCTTCATAATGGGTACTTCAGCAACCTTTGTTGAACTGTTGTACTACCGAAGTATTCGTACATTTATCTACCCAACGTGGACTCCTTGGAAAATGGACAATGTGAAAGTGCAAATATGTACTTATCTGTTTGAAATTACCCAAACATTTTGCGGACTATACTTCAACCAAATGCTCATCACTTTCCAATTAGTAATAATTGTCCAGTTGGTTAAACAGTATCAACGACTAGAAGTAGCGATTCGATCGCTGGAAGCTCGAACATTGTGGATATTGACCGAACAAAAGCTCGACGAAAAAGAGTTTGATCGAGTAATGCATGAAAAAATTGTACATTGTATTCGACATCATCAGCGGATACACAATTGAGAGACGTATTTCATTTCTCCTCCCCTCCCTCTTACAAATCATATTAATCATTACTAAAAATTTCTAATCATTATGCAGATCTTACCACTTGTTTAAAATCTGGTTCGAGGCATTCTTTTCACTCGAATTGGCAATATGTCTAGCTGCATTTGCGTTCGCTTTATACGTAACAATGAACGTAAGAATATAGAAAGCAATCATAACATTACAAGTACATACACTACTCACAGTGTTTTAAAAAAACGCTCATTTCAGACCACCGATTTACCACAACTGTGGAATTTTTTCAACGTTCTCCTATTCATGTGGAGCGGTTTTTTAATCAGATGTTCAGTCAGCGAAATTTTCGTTAATTTAGTGAGAAAACCTTTGCCATTCTTCCACCTAACCCTTGTTCAATGTGACACATGAACTTTTTTAATTCTCATATAATTTCTTTCAAACAGAATGATCGTTTGACTAGCACTATTTTTTGGAAGATTGATTGGCTACGAATGAACAGAACAAATAAACGCCTGCTTCTCATGTACCATCAAAAAATTTCTAGCAGATTCCCTGGACTGTACGGTTTGTCGGTATTTGAAGCGAATCGTACAACATTGACGAAAATAATTCGAAATACCTATTCGATTTTAAATGTATTGAAGTTCTCTAGAAATTAATATGGAAATATTATACGAATATTTTTAAATAAAATGTACATGAATTTAGTGAAAAAGTATTAAATCACTTTCAATGTTGTTACTCAAAAGTCTGGTCAAGTTTGTAAGTGAAATAAGTTGCAGCTCCTATTTGCTTTTCATACTTCTCAGAAAGTGTAACTTGATGTGAAAAATATCTCGATAAATTTTTGATTTGATGCCATCGTTACACCTTCTACCTCTGAATTATTATGGTTCCTTTATAATTTTTTCGTTTTTCAACACAAAAAAACAAATTATCATTTTGTTTTTTTAATATCATACTTGATACATCACCAAGAGATGTACTTCTGTACATTTGAACAATATAGTTTCTTGATACTAACTATAGCCATAAGTTGAGAAGGAGAGAAATGGAAGTCAAAATATTCCGAACATTTTTTTACGCCAAGGAACACCATGTGAAGGGTGAAGAAAGAAAATCAAATCTGTGACTGACTTCACGTACTAATCCGGCTAGACCTTTTGAATTAAATTTTCCATTATCTCTAAGAACAAACTTTTCTGAAAAACGTATACAAACTCAAGTTTCTGTACATGGTACATGAAAATCAAATAAAAATCAACCATCCCTTCGAAATATTGCTCAATTGTCGCGCTCTTTTTGAATGAGGGTTCAAAACCACCTGTAAAAATGTGTATCGCGTCAAAACCCTGATATCAGTGCGTCGTTCTGATTGCAGAAATTCAGCAATACTGAGAATCTTAACCACCATATTAACTCTTGCGGCAAGCAAACCAAACTCACTCATCATGAATAACCAACTCCTAAATTATGTAACCTCGTTGCAAACGGACATCGGAATACACGGAACAACGGACACTGTTAACTTCAAAATATGGAAAATGATTACAATGTACGTGATCTTGGGTTTAGTGAACATGTCACTCTTCATGAAATCCATTGTAAATCGTGACGATTTCAACGCTTTCGTAACCCCTGCTCCTTATATAGCTGCAACCACCATCGTATTATGCGGTGTCTATGTCACACATCAGCACAGAAAGACAATCAGCAATCTTCTCCATATGCTGGATACCAATTTATACACCTATCCCGACGAGCAATCGATACAAATCGATTACGAATGGTATTTGCAGGACAACAACATCAACATCTTCATACACTACTTGTTTTACTGGCAAATCTTCATCCTTGTAATGGCCGGTTCGCTAACCCTTGTTGAACTGTTGTACTACCGAAGTATTCGTACATTTGTCTACCCAACATGGACTCCTTGGAAAATGGATGATGTAAAAGTACAAATATGTACTTATCTTTTAGAAATTACTCAAGGCGTTTGCGGGCTGTACTTCAACCAAATGCTCGTCACTTTCCAATTGGTGGTAATTGTCCAGTTGGTTAAACAGTATCAAAGGCTAGAAGTTGCAATTCAATCACTCGAAGCTCGAACATTGTGGATATTAACCGAACAAAAGCTTGAGGAAAAAGAGTTTGATCGGGTGATGCATGAAAATATTGTGCATTGTATTCGACATCATCAGATGATACATAAGTGAGCGATGCATTTGCCTTCTCTCAAAAACCATATTAATTATTACTAAAATGTGATTATCATTTTCTAGGTCTTATCATTTGTTCAAAATTTGGTTCGAAGAATTTTTTTCACATGAAGCGGCAATATGTCTGGCTGCATTTGCGTTCGCTTTATATGTGGTGATGAACGTAAGTACAAAACTACTCGTATCACACATAACAAGCAGATGCACCACATACATACGGAATTTAAAATAAGCACTCATTTCAGGCCACCAATTTACTACAAATCTGGAATTTTTTCAACATTCTTCTATTCATATGGTGTGGTTTTTTGATCAGATGTTTAGTCAGCGAAATTTTCGTTAATTTAGTAAGAAACCTTCTGACATTCCTCCACCCTATCGTTGGTTAATTTGACAGATAAACTTTTTAATCCTCATATTATTTCTTTTTAAGCAGAATGATCGTTTGGCTCGCACTATTTTTTGGAAGGTTGATTGGTTACGAATGAACAAAACAAATAAACGCCTGCTACTCATGTACCACCAAAAAATTTCCAGCAGATTCCCTGGATTACATGGTTTGTCAGTATTTGAAGCGAATCGTACAACATTAACAAAAATAATTCGAAATACCTATTCTATATTAAATGTATTAAAGTTCTCGAGGAATTGATATGGAAACATACGAGTATGTAGGTATTTTTAAATAAAATGTACATAAACTCAATGAAAATGTTTTTCATCTACTCCAAATTCTTACCACCATCTCAAATCACTATCATGCTGTTACCCAAAGGTCTGTTCAAGTTGGTAGGTGAAATAAGTCACAGCTTGATTTGACCGCATCGTTTTTCCTTCGTCTCCCCGAATTATGGTACTTTTACAATTTTTCTTTTTTCAACAGAAATTTTGGGACACTACCGGGGGGCGCATAAGTCAGTTTCCCAATTTGCAACAATGTGTTTCCTCCCATAAACATGTATTTTTTGGCCGAACTAAGGTTCTTACAAAAAAAAATGCTAAGAATCAAAGTTTTAGAACATAAAATTATCTTTCTGTATCAAGCTAATAGTTTTTTTCCAATGGGCTTGGTTTTTCGTTATTTTTGCAGTCAAAGTTGGTACACAATGTAAAAAAATCCAATTTATCTAATTTTGAACTTTGTTTGCAAAAATCTCGAAAACTAAGCCCCCTTGAAAAAAAAGATAGCACATAGAAGAAAGAAAATTTCACGCTCTATCACTTTGGTTCTTAGCATTTTTTTCATAAGACTCTTAGATCAACCAGAAAGTTCATTCAAAATGGGATTTAGACGTGGGAAATTGACTTATGCGATCCCCTACATTTCACAATTTTCTCGTCACCTCAAGTAGGTATGCAAAATCCAAATGTAAAAAAATCCATCAAAGTGAAAATCGATTAAAAATGGACCGTAATTTAGTAATATTGCTACACTGTTATGTTCTTTTTGGATGATACCCTTAAACCATTGCGTTGTTCTGATTTCAGAAATTCACCAACGTTTAGAAAAAACCCACTACATTAAAGTTTCCTACACTTTTCAAGCAAATCAAACTCACACATGAATAATCGACTACTCCATTATGTTTACTCATCGCAAGCGAACATCGGACTTCACCACACAACCAATACTGTAAATTTCAAGA
>FIZU01018214.1:0-18075 GCA_900064475.1 Pseudococcus longispinus | reverse complement strand
TTTTCCAAGTTCAAAAAGTCAATGGAAATCTGAAAATTTTTCCAAGTCCAAAAAAGTCTGACAAAATGTCTAGAAGTCATCGTCAAGGAATTTCGTGACGGTTTTTACGGATACGAAAAATGGAAAAAAAATTTGAACGAAAAAAATGGACAAAACTTAAGGATTGACCCCAGCCATAAAACATATCCATGTCAATAAAAGGAAAATTGTTCAAAATTCGAGAAAAATCATGGAAATTTGATGAAACTCGTAGTTGAGTTAAATAAGGTTGCAAAAGTTACATGAAATATCATACAAATGTAAGAAAAAATCATTTAGTTATTACAAAGCTACCAGAAAATAAGATGAAAAATGTAATTTTTAGTCATTTCAAACAATTTTTGGTACATTTTGAATGGTTTTGATACTATTTCAAACATTTTCAACGTCCTTTGAAGGAATTACGAGTAAGTATTGAGAATTTTTCGATGTTTTTGGACAATTTTTACCACATTTGAATAATTTTTATGATTTCAGCAGTTTTTTTGGATTTTCAAATAATTTCAACTAGATTTCAACTGCTTTAATGACATTTTAAATAATTTTTTACGATTTGGTCATTTCTAACAATTTGAACCATTTTTACAAAGTACAATTTCAACTATTTTCAACAATTATTTTCAATTTTTCAAACAATTTTTAGAACAATTCGTCAAGTTATATGACGTTGAATTTTTTTTCAATTCTATAAATTTTTTTCTCGATTAAAACTATTTTTACAACATTTGAAATAACTTTGATACATTTTTAGATAGTTTTAAAATGTTTTATAAAATTTTTCAAACATTTCACGATTAAAAGTCAATTGAAAATATTAATACCACGCAGCAAAAATTTCTCAAAATATTGCAACGATATTATTGAAACGTTTGAAGAACATCGTGAACGAAAATCGTCCGATCAACATTGGGTAACGAAACAAAAACCTGTTCTCAACTATAATTAAATCTCGTTCTTTTATTTCTTGAAATTATTTCAAAATTTGTTGAACGATAAATAATTGAAAATTGGACACCTTAGAGCAAAAAGACGTTATCTAAATTATGTGCCCAAAATAATGGACCCTGGGTACTTTTTCTTGGGCACACTAAAATGGCACATTTTTTGCTATAAGATGTCGAATTGTCAATCGCACAATAGGAATATTTTTCAATACATAATCAATATTCTCCTCTTTTTCCAACTCAATGGTCAAGATCTTGCAACCTTGGCAATTCACCTCCACCGATTACGAAATCAACTCACCTGTCGTAGATCTGTTCCCGAACGCGAAACAGGGGCATAAAAAGAAACGAATTTCTAGACCGGGAAAAAGAAAAAACGAAAACATATCTCTAATTGAAAAAGGACACGGCGTAATGGTTATAAAAACCTGTCTTATCCAAGACCCGTTTATGAAAACAAATAAACTAGCGAGGAAAACGAGTACGAGGGTCATATGGGGAGAGGATTCGACGACGGCGTCGACAGGCATGTACACGTTACGCCTTATACGCGGTATCATTCATGTAATAAAGATATAGGAGGTATATTTGGAGTCAACGGTGGTCGTTTTCGTTGTCGTCGCCCAGAGATGTGCACATACCTTGAGTAAGAGCGCCGGCGAGCGGAGGCAGTGGGGTGTTGCCGAAAAAGCCAATATAAGGTTATAAGTTCTGCTTACTATACGTCAGTTATATAGAGATTAAGTTCAGTGTAATGTCTTTACCGCTACATAGAAGCAGCCACTCAGTAAATCTCAGTGGGAATTTAACACTATCATTCCTGGTTAGAGAAAAGCCCGTTACTTCTTTGCTTTACAAGCGTATATCATCTTTAGCTTTGGTATGAGTGTGTAGGGATACACGTGTGAGTGTAACGTATAGTACCTAACGTACCTAGGTCTGATCCCTTTTCCTTTTTTTCACCTTTTTTCTCCAGTTGTCCTACAATTTTTCACTCAGTATTCGTAGCTATCGGTAAGGACGAACGTACGTCATCGGATGACATTTTCGTTCTTTTTTTTCGCGTGTTTTTATTCAATTAAATCGTGATTTTTTTCACCCTGTACGTATAATTGTCGGGGTGTTGAAGGGTTTAAATTGTGTCGAAAAAAGCGTCCGTCGCCATTTGATGGTAACCCTGCGAAGGCGTTACGTGTCGCCAAACCTGATGAAATTTTCCACCAAAAAAACCTTCCTTTGTATTCTCCTAATTGTAAAGTTTTTCAACGTGAAAAAAATACCAGCAGAAGTTTAACAAACTCGGATCGAGGAATGAATTTAAAGCATCGTCGGTCTTGAAACTTGGATAATTTTAACCTTGCACTTGGACGAAGTTGAAAAAAACCATCTACCTTTTTTTTTGAATGGTGACGTTGGAATTTCGCGAATGATTAAGCGAAAAATGAAAATAATTCGATTTACGAGGAATCGAAGATTCGATAGTTCATTTCAATGACGTATTCGAAAGAAGAGAGGGGTCAGGGGTTTGGTCAGGGCGTCTAACGAAATCACAAAACCAAAAAACAGGTCTTTTGAAGATTCTTCAACAAAATTTTTTCAAAATGAAAAATGCACCCCTCCTCCTCCACCACTAACAAAAATCCAACATTTTCACAAAATTTCAAAAAAATTACTAGGAGAATTTGTAATTTTCAAAAAATTGAAAATGTGGTAAAATTATTGAAATTTCAAGAAAAATTGGTAAAAAAAGTCGTAGAAATGGTCATAAAAATGTCAAAAGTTTCAAGTCCATAAAATCGTGATATTTGAAATTTTCTTAAAATTTTCAAAGTCCAAAAGGGTCATTCGAATTTTGAAAAATTTTTCAAGTTCAAAAAATTCAGACAAAATATCTAAGTTATTGTAACGAATTTTCTTATGTGAATTTTGCAATGGAATTTTTTTGAAAAATTTTCTAAATCCAATTCCAAACACAAAAAGTTAGTAGAAATCTGAAAATTTTTCTAAATTCAAAGAAGTTCAACAAAATGTCTAAAAATCAACCTTAGTTAGAAAGCTGTCTCACAAAATGTCTGATTTGAACTTTCTTTTGAAATTTTCCGAGTCCATGAAATTGAAATTTTCCAAGTCCAAAAATTCATTTGAATTATTAAAAATTTTTCAAATCCAAACAAGTCTGGCAAAATCTCTGAAATTTTCCAAATCCAAGTGACAAAATATTGGAAAGTTATCCTGATTTCCAAGATTTTCCAAGTGCAAAAACTCTAAATTGTTTATCACACAAAAAGTTTAAAAGTCAGCATTATTTTTGAAATTTCTCTAAGTTCAAAAAATCAATGGGAATCTGAAAATTTTCACAAATCCAAAAAAGTCTAATATAATGTCTAAAATTCATCGTCAAAGAATTTCGTGACGGAATTTTTTGACAAAAAATGGGACAAAATTTTCAGAATGACCCCCCCCCCCCCCCCCTCCCTCGTATAATTTTCAATACTTCAAATATGACAAAAAAGTATCACAAAATCATGAAAATCTTCGAAACTGTTGTTAAAATTGTCGAAATTCTAACAAAAAGCAGTAAAAAAATATTCAAATCAGAAAAGAAACGTAAAATTGTCGAGAATCTCGTAAAACCTGCTAGAATTTTATAATTTTCCAAAATGTCAATGAATTTTTATTATTTGTGTATTATTTTTACCGATGTTTATGAAAATTTATGAATATTGCAACGTTTTTTATGACATTTTAACCACTTTTACAACATTTTTCAACAGTTTCAAGGATTTTTTACAATTTTTACGAAATTTTTGATGCTTTTTATGATTTTTTTACTTTTTAAACGAAGTTTTTATCAATTTTTGAGAAAATGAAAGGAATTTAAACCGAATTTTTGACAATTTTCATGATCTTCTGACCGTTTTTACCATACTTAAAATGATTTTTATGGAAATCTCAAGAATTTCAACATCATTCTCGACGATTTTCATTTTCTTTTAGCCATTTGTATTATTTTTTAATGATTTAAATGCAAATCTTGACAATTTTTACAATTTTGTAGTTAATTCGTAATTTTATGATCACTTTTTTGAAGTTTCACCAATTTTCAGAACACTTTCAATAATTTTCCCAACTTTTTTAACAATTTTCATGAATTTTCGATAATTTTTTCCATTTTAATAAATAGAAGTTGAATTTTTTTGTCACAGTATCACAATTGTTTTGATTACGTTTATATTTCCAAGGAAAGTTCAACTTGAAAAATGAATTTTAATCAATTCTACATAATGATAATGACTTCATAAAAAATTTGAAGGATAATTGCTTATTTTTGAAGGGAAAATTCGAAAAAAATTGCCTAAATACCACATTATGACGTCATCAAAACTTTGAAGCATAATTGCAGGTTTTGAAAATTTTGAAAAAATTGCCTTAATGTCATTTTCATAACGTCATCAAAATTTTGAAGACTAACTGCAGGATTTTAAGGGGGAAGATACAAAGAAAATTAATCTCTACATTGATGTGAAATTGAGGGGGGAGGGGGTTGACAGAAAATTTTGGAAAATTTCGAATGGAACATCAAAATATATTTTTTCAATTTATGGATCTGTTTCAAAAGTAATTGTGGGCTGAAACGTTTGAGGCGTTTGAACGATTCCTAATAGTTGGGGAGGGAGGGGGGGGGTCAAAAATGAATATAATTTGATTTCAATCAACAGATGGCCCTTTGGATTTTTTCCCCAGATTTTTGTTGTGAAAAGATACAATAACGCCTCCAAATTTCGATGACGTGATGATGAGGAAGTTGTATTTTTAAATCATATCCTCACGATTGAAGTGCAGAACGAAATTGGCTGAAATTTTAAATATAATTTTATTCGAATTTGTAGATGAGTTTTTTTTTTCAAATTTTGGTGAATTGAATCAATTAAAAACATGATTATTTTTTCAAGGTTGGTGTTAGTTTAGTTTTTCAAATAAAAATTAGATATCAATTTAATTTTTAAATCAAGTTTGCATTACCAATTTATCACAGGAATGGTGGTGGGTCTTACTGCTTGTTTTTTAATATTTTAATGGAAATTTTCAGCGTTACTACAAAATTTTAACTACTCGTTTCATTGACAAATTTTATGACTCAAAACGACAATAATTCTGAAGTTGAAAAGTCATAACGTAAAATGGGGTTTCCAAAGTTGAATATCGATATAAAACAAAGTTAGTGTCAAATACTAATAAAACCATTCAAATTTTTAAAAAATAGAGATTCAAGATTTTAAAATGTGTTCAATCACTTGAAATGAGCAAATAATTATGAGAAAAAAAAATGTATGAAATTTAAACTGACTTTCAAATAATATTAATTCATTAGAATTCATAAAAATTGGTTTGTTCAATTTTCGCTTGAATGATATAGTTTCAAATTTGAAAAAAAATAGGGCCTTCAACCTAAAAGCATTACTTTTGCAAGACTAGCAGAACCAACAACCATTAGACACCCTGAGGAATCCTCTGGACGACTAAAATGTTGAAAAAAATGACGAAATTTATGCTTTTGAGTACCCTTTTCTGTAAAACTTTTCACGCTTGCTTCGCTTCAGCTCAATAACTTTGCATATTTTCAATTTTGATATAATAATGAAATTTTTTTTTCAATTTTATAAAAAAAAATACCATTTTTTCCTCGCTTTTTCCCCCCCTATCCTCTTGCACGACTGTCCGGCTATTTTACCGGTTAATTTCAACATAAAATATCGATCAACGTAATCGTAAATCTCGTTGAAACCATCATCAACAAGTCCAGAATAATCACAGGATGAAAATAAATCACTCTAAATACTTCCACCACCGCACCCCTAAAATTTACACGCATTCATGCACCTTAAACCAACCCAAAACAATCTACTTACTTCGTAAATCGTCGACGAAGATGATTATAAAAAATAACACATTCGCGAAGCTTCGTACTATAAGTACACTCGAAGACTGAAATGATCGATCTCAGTCCAAAACGCGACGACTACTTAACATAAGCGATCTGTCATGCGACGGCGACGATCATTTCATTAATCACGCGACGCCTGTATGAAATAATTCTTCCACCGATGACGATGACGACGAGGACGACGACGTTTCAAAAATCGTCACGATAACGATCAACTTCTTCGAATCGATCGGCGGCGCGAAATCGATTAATCGAACTACTTCTTCGAATAACTCGACCGACGAGATCTACAGACAGATTAAACAACAATATGGTTAACATATTTACTTTTTTAAACAGTAAAATACACAATTGAAAAATATCACTATTCAGTACAGACTAAATCTCAAATAACTAAACAATAACATTTTTTTACAAAGTGTGTAACTTTATAAGGCAATTAGACGTAGTTACAGGTAGATAGATTGACTACACTGTAAAAGAGGTATCTGTACCGAGTTTCAAAAACACTGTTACGTATAAATTAAAAAAAACACTTGCAGTACATTAAATGGACTACAATAATCGACGTAAAAATATACCAAACAATTAACATTGTTCGTTTTAACCTTTTTGTGTATTTGGCATCACGATAACATAACAGTATTATCCAACGAATTAAAAAAAAAAGTTGAATATCCCTTCCCTTCTTTTTTTTTTTGAACACATAAGAATACACTTCCAAGGGGTAACTGTGATTCGTACTATATTTTCACAGACTTGTTTAATTTTTTTGAAATTAAAACGAGCGAAGAAAAAAAAATGCCGAAAGTATATCCTATATCACGCTATGTCCCTTTAATTATTATTGTAAAAACTTAATGAAAAAAAAAATCGCAATAAAAACATTAAATAATAACGATAACTTACCAAATAAAAATCCGATAAATTAGTGACAGATATCGTTGAAATAAAAATGATATAACAAATTTTTTACTCTTTTCGATAATAAATTATTAATTTAAATGAAATGATAAAACATGTACAAGTAAAATAACAAAAAGAAAAAAAATGAAAATAAAAAAGTATATATAGGAGGTGAGTTTTTGATTGAAAAATCGCAAGGGGGCGTTCACACGTACACAAAGACACGCACACATTCACACACATATACACAGTATAGAAAGAGTATAAGTAAAAAGCGAAACGATACCTCCAGGAAATAATCACAGCCAATTCAACATATTTTAATCCGATTTTATATTTCCAAAGATAAGAAAATTGTTAAGTAACACTCCTCTTCTTCTCGTAACGTATTCAACCAACAGCCGTTAGAATACCGGGTGGTTTCTTCTCTTTACCAATCATCTCAGACGCTCTGAGGTAGATAAAAAAAAAAAAAATCGGAAAAAAAATGATTAGTTATTGAAGCACCTCGATTAATGTACGGAAACGGTTTCAACCAAAGCTAAATAGAAGTTGAGAATCGACCAAATACCAAAATACCATATCACTACCGATTACGAAATAGGGTACTAGAATACTAATTCGATGTTGGCGATGATTTGTTAATTTCGATGAACAAAAATGAGACGAATGAAATGACGATAGAGGGGAAGGGAGGAGAATAAAGATGAATATGTAATTACGTGACCTAAATGGAATAAAAATGCGACCTTATCATCACCATGGCACATTACTAGGTTAGTACGTTCGTAAGAAAATCAGTCTAATAACGTTTTGAATTTGAATTAATCAAGTCGAAAAATATACAGGACATTTTCGAATTGAGACAGTTTGATGTTCGATTTAACGTAAGTAAATAGGATGTCCGGTGAGTGATATTTTCAAAATAAATTCGAATTGAAATAATTAATTTTCAATCATGAAAGTGAGTAATGAATCAAAAACAGAAAATTTCCTCATTTTACAATTTTTAGTCGACTTTAAAATTGAAGAAGCTATGCACGTTTTGGCAGGGATTCGAAAAATATGGAATTTTTGAAATTATGTATTTTGTTTTTTCCAAAGGTGGAATGTTATTTTTCATCATTTTTTTTCACTTTTCTTACCAAAACTTCAAAATTAAGTTTTTGGCAGGGGTTCCAAAAATGTGGGGTTTTTTAAATTATAGCATTTTCCAAAATTTGCTTCTATTGTTGTAATTTATTCCAACACAGGTGATTAAAATAAATTCAAAAATTCCAATTTTTCAAATAAGTACCAAAAATAATCAATTTTAATTTATTTTAGAGAATCATTGGTGGATTTATTAAAACTTTTTTCGAAATTTATTTCTCAATTACTTGTTGATAATTCGATGATCTTTCGAGATGAAGATCAACGCCAGTATGTTCATTGATGCGCGCAAGAGCACAGAAAAATTTATCCTCTCTGTACCAAAAAAATTTTGAAAAATAAATTTCCAATTTTTTACTTGTTTTGGAAAAAAATTGAAAAATTAATCTCGACAAATTAAAAAAAATAACGTTTAAAAGAATTCTATATTTTTTGAACCCCTAGCAAAAATAAATTTACAATTTTCAATTTTTTTTCAACCACAAAATTTGAAAAAAATATTCAAAGTAATTAATGCCAAAAAATTTGGAAAATGCGTCAATTTAGAAAATCCAACATTTTTGGAACCCCTGCCAAAAATTAAATTTTGAAGTTTGAATAAGAAAATGATGAAAAATGTTGAAAAAAAAACATTCCTGCACCTTTAGAAAAAGTAAAATGCATAATTTTAAAAATTCCATATTTTTCGAACCCCTGACAAAAATTCAGTTTTCAACTTAGAAATTTTTTACGCTCGAAAATGGTAAAAATTTCAAATTTTTTTTAAAAAATTCAATAGAAAAGGAGCCCATAACGAATAGTACCATGAATATGAAAAGTGAACAAATATTCAAATTATTTTTTACCCGTCACCGTCTATCAAAGCTGACACCCCCCCCCCCCCCCCCCCCCCATTTCAAAATCGTTTCATTTTTATCGACATTTTCGTAAAAAACAAGGGAAAAGTACTCAATTATAGAAAAAATTACTCAAAATACGAAAAAAACCTCTGAATTTTTAAGAAAATTGTCGAAAAATGTTGAAAATTCGATAAAATTCCTCGCAAAATCAGCAAAATATCATGAAAATTCAACGTTTTTTCCAAATTTCAACCAAAATTTCGACACAGTTTTGACTTTTTTTTTTTATTTACAACATTTTAACGAATTTTCAACCATTTTAACGCTATTTTCGACGTTTTTTACCTTTTTTTGCAACACTTGACGATTTTTGCAGCATTTTAACGAATTTTAATATTTTCATAACTTTTAATGCTATTTTGAACAAAATTTTCTATAATTTCACGGCTTTCAACCAAAGTAGAACCATTTTCACAAGATTTTAATGAATTTTTAACGATATTTCGCATGTTTATTGCTGTTTCAACAACAATTTTACCCATTTTTGCAATCTTTTTTGCAAAAATTTTAACGACTGTTTGTGTTATTACACAATTTTGAACAATTTCTTCAACATTTTACAAACTCTGGCGAATTTTAAAGATATTTCAATAATATTTCAGTTATTTTGGACGAATTTCTCTACAATTGCATGACTTTTTTCTTCCTTGCTTCACTTGGATTCGATCATTTCAGCCATTTCTGCACAATTAAGGTATTTCTCAAAAATTGAAACAAATTGAAGTTTCTTAAATCAATTTTTTTTTCTATTAACTTCTTTCTTGACCTTCTGACTGGCTATGTCACTGCACTAATTTCAAAAAATATAATTTTTCATATAAAATATCACGAGAGGTTTCAAACTATCGTGAAAACTGCATAAAAAGCAAAAAAAATCGTCAGGAATCATGCCAAAGTCGTCAATTTGTGATTAAAATTTTGCAAAATATCGCACAAGTTCTCAAAATACCATCGAAATTCTTTAAAATGGGGGAAAATTCGTTAAACATTGCATAAAGTCAAAGAAATATTATCAGAAATTTCCGAAATATCAAAAAAATTGCTCAAAACTTCATGAAAATCGTTTAAAATGGAAGAAAGATTTGTTTAATATGAACTAACATCTTGAAAATGGAATAAAAATTCAATATAATTGGGTAAAATATGATGAAAAATTTTTCAAATGTTGAAAAAGTTACATTTTTATTGAAATTCTTGTAAAAACAATTTTAAAGTTTCCAAATTGTTGAAAAATTTTGTTCAAAATACAAGAAAAACCAATAAATTATCATGAAAATTGTCGGAAAATGTTGCAATATCGTCGAACTTTCTTTTAAAAATCAGTAAATATTTGATTTGTTTTGAATTTTAATATAATTTTTGAACTATTTGAGCCAAACTCACCAAACACCCTATTAAAAAAACTTGAAAAAATTCAAAATTCACCTACGTTTTGGTATTTCGTAACCTAAAACTTTGAAAAAATTCAAACAATTCATCGGCTCGATTCGAGAACCACCAAACATTTCGAAACGACCGCTTAACATCGAAAATTCATCACCATATTGGATTTATCTCTACGTAAAATATACATAGATACGTATTTACAACGTCAAAAAACCAACATAATCAATCCTTCACCCAAGTACATCTACCAACCATTATATCTACACAAAAAATACGAATAATAATTCTATTCAACACCAAACCATTCGATAGATACCCAATTACCTCAAAATTACAAAACCGAATTATCAAATTAATAAATGCGCGCAGATGACATGCGAATAAGAATTAAAAACCAAGTATCTAACACACCGACACTCTTTTATAACCAGAAATAAAATTCTGCCAAGAAATAAGTCGAAATATTTCCTTAGGGAAGTAAATCAGTGCAAAGAATGTAAAGAGATCCGTGGCCAACTCTTTGTAATATCTACAATAAGTCTACAAAATTCTTTAGTTTTGACACACGATAGAATATGTCACCATAGCGTTTAAAGAAACAAAGCAGGTTTAAGCGGAGCTTATCTTTGATCTCACGAAGATAGAGAGAGATGAGTAGGTAAGCGATACTAATAGGTAAGATTATTTATGTACCAAGAAAAGCCACACTTCGATTAAATATCGGCCAACCCGCGATCAACACACGCAATTAGCTACAACTACGATTAGAAAAAAAAAAGAAACGCTATGTAGATAATTTCTCAACCGAATACATACCATCTAATTGGGTAACCAAGTCTGCTTTTGTTTTTCCAAATAAACGTCTATAAGCTCTATGTGATATAAGAAATTTCCATTCAGTTTGATATGGTCGTATAAAGAAAAAATGTTAAAATTATTCTTAAAAGTATTATACGTAATACGTATTTTTGTGTAGACAAGATGTCGAATCCCTCCCACTTAATTAAAATTATCATTTAAAAAGGGCATTACACGTTTATTGTTTCGAAAAATTGAACAGAACTGATATATACCTGTAAATCGAAGAAGCCGAAGTCGATCTGGACCACGACACTAGGAAATTCTCTTTACGTCGAGTAGCTCTACGATTATCGATCACAGCTTTTGTCACATCATCTGGCATAAAAGAATTTTTCAAACTATAAAATACGAATCTGAAAAAAAAAAACGCGATGAATATTCGTGGATCGTCCAGTTCAAACACTTTAGACACCGTAACCAACCGAGGTAATAAAGCGAACAATGTCGATATGAGGATCAGCAACCAGTACGAAAACGTTCCCAGGGTATTTTTCAATACCCAGGTATTCGACGGAAACCCGATACATTGAAAACAAACAACGTTATAAAAAAAAGTAAATGCGTAAAATGAACCCAGCGATACTATTATCGAAATCCAATGAATAATGGTCTGTAAACAAACGACGATAAGGTAAAAATTCAGACATAAATGATGAATTTCGAGGCGATTCGTTTCTTACCCAAGATCTCGTTTCTAAGCAGCCTTGTAAAATCATGGTGAACATACAAGAAGTCACTACCGACATACCGAACTCCCAAATACCAATATCTGAACCATCGTAACACTGTAAAAAATCGAAAAAGTTCATTTATATTCGATATTATGCTGGTAGCTCAAAATGCAAAAGATAATTACCCCATATGCGAAAAAAAATATCACCAAGCTCTGATAAATAGCGTCTAGTATGGATAACCAGAATGAATACGTTCGATAAACTGATCCTAGACGTCCTTTACTGTACAAGTTCGGCTGCGCTAGTAGTAACTCTTCGGGTGCATCTTGATCGTATACTCCTGTAAATTAAATACACGTTTGTAAATAATTTCAATGTCGAAATGTATCGATTAAATGGCAGAGTGGTTCAGAATCCAGGGGGGCGGATTCAGAATCGTTTGTCCAAGATTCTGGATTCAATCTTCTTCAGGATTTTGGATTTTGGAATCATATTTTCAAAAAATCCATTGAGTAGATTTTCAAACATGAGAATCAGTTGAAAGATTTTGAATCCAAAAATTATTCGTAAAATAAATCTTCGAAAATTCGAAATTGAAAACTTGGAATTGAAAAAACTCGATTTTGGACTTAGAATTCGAATCCAGATCACAAAGAGAAACCGAATCCGGATCCTAGAATCATCCTCGTCGAATTCTGAATCATTCGTTCCAAGATTTCGATTCTATGATTCAGGATTCTCATCTGCGAAGATTCGAATTTTTCAATTTTGTGGATTCTGAACACCTCTGTTAATTGGTAATCACTCACCTATCACAAGCGGTGGAAACGAGGTAAAAAATAAATTATATAACATTAAATACATTTGATCAATCATCACAGTTCCGGAAAATCCGCAGAATAACTGGTACCAAAATATTAAAAATACGAAAATCTGAAAGAAAAATTGAAAAACATAGTTAAAAATCATCCCAAGAAGACAAAATGTCTCATCATCGAGTGGAAAGAAGACAAGCCGTGACTGAAATTGTAATTTTCTTTTGTTTATGCTTTTGAAAAAAAATTATTTTCCATTTCAGATGAAAAAATTGGAAAAGAAGATAGATCCACTCTTCAAGCCGACATATTAGTACATGGATATGTCTTCTTAAAATTCATGAGTTTTCAAAATTTTAACAAAAAGTCCCCGCCATTTCATTACTACCCATAAAACTATAAAATATAGAATATGCTTTTGCTCATTGAATTTTATTTCTGATTTGAACTTTCTTGAAATTTATCAAGTCCATAAAGTTGAAATTTTTCAAGTACAAAAATTATATGAGTTCTTAAAAATTTTCTAACTTCAAAAAAGTCTGACAAAATGTCTAAAAGTAAATTTTTCGAGTTGAAAAAAAAATTGAAATTGTTTGTCTGACAAAATGTGTAAAAGTAGCATTCTCTCTGAAATTTTCCAAGTTCAAAAAAATGATGGAAATCTGAAAACTTTTCTATTCCAAAAAAGTCAGACAAAAAGTTTAGAATTTAATTTTTCAAGTTGAAAAAAACTCTAAATTGTTTGTCTGATGAAATGTCTAAAAGTCAGCATTATCTTTAAAATTTTCTAAAAATTTAAATTGTTGGTCTGACACTTTCTTGAAATTTTTTAAAATCCAAAAATTAATGCGAGTTCTTAAAAATTTTCCAAGTCCAAAAAAGTCTGACAAAATGTCTAAAAGTCAATTTTTCGAGTTGAAAAAAATCAAAATTGTTTGTCTGACAAAAAAGTCAGAGTTATCTCTGAAATTTTTCAAGTTCAAAAAGTCAATGGAAATCTTAAAAATTTTCAAAGTCCAAAAAAGTCTGACAAAATGTCTAAAAGTCATCGTTAAGGAATTTTATGACGGTTTTTCCGAACACGAAAAATGGACAATTGAAATGAACAAAATTTTAAGATGGACCCCAGCCATAAGACATATCCATGTCAAAACTTTTTCTAGTTGGAGAACTCAGAAAGCCAAAAAAAATTGATAAGGGTGTTAATATGGCCTAATCTAAAAATAGAACGATCTACAAAAACAATAAAATTTTAAATCTACAAAGAATTAGCAGTAAAATTATAAAATTTAAGTTTTCTCAATTTTTATGGCTCCTTCAATTTGTAAATTAGGCCAAATTAAAGCACTGGTAATTTCGTAAGTCTCTCTGAGCTCTATAATTCGGAGTAGCTTTTGATTGAATACGCCTAAAATAAATCACAATTAATAATTTTTGACGTATCATAGCTCCTTCAATTGTTCTGGGCGAATTTCATCACCAGCTCGCTTCTTCCCACTCGAAGGTCGAACACCCCGTACATCATCAATCTATAAAATAATACTCACAGCATTTTTATAAAAAAAATACAGCACCATATTGGCCAATCGGTCATAACTCCAGTGACCATGAACCAATAAAAATCGTTCTAAAAATTTAAACCTAGATAAAGCAAAATCTGAGGCCATCACAGCTTGCATACCCTCTTGACCGGAGATACCAATACCGACATCGGCGGCTTGGATCATCGATACGTCGTTAGCTCCATCGCCTGAAAAAAAACCCATCAGTTATGAGTATTTTTCCAACGAAGCAAACAAAAGGCTGATTCGATATCAATGTTTTACCTATGGCTAAAGTTCGCATATGCAACTTTTCTTTCACAACTCTCACTATGTAGGCTTTTTGTAGCGGCGTCGATCGACAGCATAACACAGACGTGCAATATTTGGTCAATTTTAAGAAAGGAACTTGTAAATTGGAACGTCGATCTAGAATAAATCTGTAACAAGATAAAAAAAATAATTTTCACGACGGCTGCATTCGACAAAAGTAATAAAACCTTGGCCGAAATACTAAACTAGTAAAAAAGGAACAGGTACTATCGAATCTACTTACGTTAACGTTTTACCATCAACTACCAAAGCTCGTTGCTTTTCGGTAATCCGACCGGACGAGGAATGATCCAAAAATGGTAACGTTTTCGATTTCGCTTTTTTTAATAAGGGAACAAACGACAACAATCCAGAATCACTTTTACTACTAATGCCACTATCAGCACTAAAATCAAGAAAATGTTTACGCTAATTATGGTGGCCTAAGGTCGGCGTACCTCGGCTTCGAAGATGAAAAAAATGAAAAAAAAAAACGAGGTACTAATCTTACACGTCTATATAAGCGCGTAATCAAATCTATGCGTATTATCTACGTATCTATAGATTCGACTACGTCAATTTCAGCTACTCTATGAAGCCAGTTACCTTTCATCTTGCATTCGCATCACAGCAGAGTTTTCGATTTCTTTTAAATAAAACGTTATTAAATTTTCGGCGGCGTCTTTCGACCTAGCGGTCAATTTGATGATCTCCATTTGTGCGCTAAACAGTTGCGAAGAGTACGCCACGTTGATAGCTGTCTCTGGTTTATCGCCGGTCAGTACCCAGATAACGATGCCTGCTGATCTCATCGCGTGTATGGTTTCAGGAACGCCTTCCTGTAAACGATCTTCGATACCCGTTGCACCTGGACAAAATTTATTCCCATTGTTAACTGAACAGTCAGATAAATTACGGTATTTTGCAGTATTTTTGAGAAAAAAAATTACCAAGAAGCGTAAAATTCTTTTCGACTTCGGAATACGATTTCATTATTTTTTTATCTCGATCGTTCATCGAAAGTTCGGCTTCTTGGTTACGTTTCGCCCAATCGTTGTATTCTTTCTCGGACATAGTTCGTTTGGCCATCACCAAAACACGTAAACCTTGTTTCGCGTACGTATTCAGATGCTGCTGAGTTCGATGGATCACCTTCTGCGTTTCTGGATTACCTACGAAAATCAATGGATCAGCATCAAACGAGGTTTTCGACAAAAATACAAATAATCTGAGAGCCGAACCTACTGAAAATGTACCGAAAGGACTGAAGGGCTGGAACCGGGCTCAAAAGTTAGCATATGTACCCCTATTTTGAAAACCACCAGTCTGCGAATCCGCAGCTGCTGTATTTAAGCGGAGTGAAAGCTCGAAAGTTCACAATTTTCATGAATTTTCGTCCGAGAGAACTGGTGATTCAAATCGGTTATGCTAACTTTTGAGACCGATCCCCGCTTTCAGTCCTTTCGGTGGTTCGGCTCTTGGACTAAAAGCTTTGAACTAAACTTACTGGTGGGTGGCAGCAAAGGTAAGATGGTGGAATCGGCGCCTTTGCAAAACACCGTAATTTCTTTGGTAACTGGGTGCCGCAATATAATTGACATACATTTACGAGCTGAATCGAATGGTAGAATGTTTAGAACATCGAATTCCAAGATATTGTTGCCTGAGACACAGATTACGATGAATTTAGTTATTATTTATTTTGAAAATAGAAAATAGGTAGATGAATCCAATTCACCTGGCATAATGACAGTGGCCATCAAAGGCGATCTTTTGATCAGCCTCACATTATACCTATACGCTGTCTCGACTAGAGCCAATTCATCTGGACTTTCAGCTTCGAAAATAGGTTTCACCACATTAGGTGATTTCATCTTAGTTTTCGACATTCCTAAACATAAAACAACAACAATAATTATTCGCTATTTTCAGATCAAAAAACATATTTTTTACCGAAGCCGTTTCACTCACCATTTTTACTCCCACCCCATCGACGATTAGCACTTGATATAAGCATAGAAGGCATATTGAGGAATTTCGGCTTCAGAAGGGTATTTCGGCCGAAATTCTCCAACGTCGAAATCCGCTGCCTTAACGAGCTCGACGAAGGTGACGATTCAGACGACGAAGACGTGCCAGCTGTATTCGAAAACTTCTGATTCATACGCGTCGATCCGAGATCTTCGCTAAGGCATATCTCTTGAATAGCCGCGTTATCGGTTAAATCTTGGCTTTTGCTGGACAGCATTAGATTCCGAAAAGGGTTATTTTTTCGTTTAACTATTTTTCGCTGATTCTTGTATTGTAAACTTTCGCATATTTCGACCGTCTGCGAATTTGGAAATGTTGAAAATGGAGCTGAAGCCGAAGTGAAAGATACATTGGTCGATTGCTCTTCGCTTATCACCATGTCTTGATTACTCGATTCCAATTTTTCTTCTTCGACGCTGAGCTGCGTAAGGAAAATATCCATTAAATCGAGGTAATGCTTTTTTTGAGTATTTTTTTTCCTCATACTAACCTCGTTTTTATGGGAATGAGAAGATATCACAACGGTATTGCACAGCGCCAAAACTAACATAAATTCTTGCACTCTTTTCGAATGAACCACATTAGGTTTCGGTGAGTAATTCTGGTTCGTCGGAAAGAAAGCCATTTCGCCTTCGTTCGGCGAGTATTCTTCGGTGGTATCGATATTATTCAAATCTTCGAGTAATTTTTCATTCAAATTCAAAGGAGTACATTCCGTCTTCGCTAACATATTCTGAAAAATGAATAAACAAATCGATTTGTTATTTTCATCGCTATCACATCATGTCGTAATTTAATTTCCGACTGAAAGGGCATTTAGATACGGAGAAATTATATATTATTACTTGGAAATTCGCCAAAAATAATAATGAAATCGATAAAAAAACACATTAATACTGGTTGCTCAATTCGCACAAATGGCTGGCTACTTGACAGTTTTTAATCATTTCTTTATTTTCGATCGTTTTCGTAACGAAATATTCGCAAGTTTGCAGAAATTATAATAAAAATTTCAAGAATCGGTTCGAAATACGATAAAAATAGAGAAGGTTTGTAGAACATGGAATCGTACGTGCTTGATATCGTTTTTATCCATGCACTCGATATTTTTCACAGAACACGTCATTTTTTACAAGTGGAATTTCTTTAAACATTTCAACACGATCGATCTAATGAAATTCAATCGGTTGACGAGTAAAAAATTTAAAAAATTGATAAAACTATAAAACTTGGAATTTTAGATAGTTTCGGTAGAATTACGTTCAAATTAACGCTAAACGAATTCAAAATTTGAATCGAAGTAATTGGCAGGCATTTTACAAAATTGATTAATGAGCGTAGCCGGATTTATGGAGGTGATTTGGCCCTGAGCACGGAATTTTAAATTATCCATTTTTGGCAGTTTTCAACCGAAATTTTTCAAACTTGCAAGGATCGTAGATAGTATCAAGGGTGATTTTTGGAATTTTTTGAAAAAAATTTCGAACCATTTTTCAAGGTCAAATTGACATTTTTAGCTTTCCAAGGGCCATTTTGGTAACCCCTTTCAGAGGTGCAATTCTGAAAAAAA
>FIZU01018211.1:0-10823 GCA_900064475.1 Pseudococcus longispinus | reverse complement strand
TTCCCCCGCGTACCGCTCGGCGGCATCTCCTACCAATTCTGGGTGAAATTTGAATTACGCGTAATTTACCGTATACGCGCATCTGGCAACGTTGCTACACGAATTTCCTCAAAAAGGTCGCTGATCTAAATTTTAGCCGAGTTTTTCGTTTTGCTTCGCCGATCATGCGCAGAAATCGGGTAAATTTTCAAATTTCGATTTTTTTATTTCTCCCCCACAGAAGTACACGTAGACCCCTTATTTTTTTACAATTATCAACGAAACTTTGTACAGCACAACTAAGAATTACTCAGTAACGCTAAATAGCTCTAAGCTATGAAAAAATCTATTATTTTCCATTACAATTTAATACATTTTTATAAAATTATAACATATTACAATAACAAAATAATTCACAACAACTGCATAATAGAAAAAACTGATATAAATGCATGCACAATTTCCTAACTTGCCGTAGGTAAACAAAACACCATCACAGCCTGCAAAAGCTTCTCGAAATCTTTTTCATACGAACTCGAAACTAATCCAAAATGCACAGAGAATGACAAATCAAAATGGGAATTTCAATTCCAGGGAGAATGTGAGGATAAAATTATAAATAAGTACCAGTCTTAAACAATACACCAATGTACAATTGCTAATGACATTTCCATCTTAAAATAACTTCACAATAAAATAATATAATTTTACAATACTCATTTCGAAGGTTGGATTTTTTTCTTTCTAGCTGCAGCTGCGGCTGCTTTTGCGGCGGCTTGTTTCGCATATGCGAAATAGATGATCCAAAAGAAACTGACTAAATTGCCGACCAAGACTCGTAGCTAAATAAATATACGATATTACTGACGATTCCTTATTGCACGAAAAATCATATCATTACTAACTCACCATCGGATGAACATATTTCAAACTGAAGAATTGAATTATGGTAACGACGTGTAGATTGGCTTTTAATAAAGTCCACCATAATTCATCGCGTTCTTTACATGCTTCTTTGTGCGATTTACCCTAAAACAGAGCTTCATATGATAACTGACCTAAATTGAGAATTCTATGTGTAACTACTCACTTGTAATCTACTGATGGTGTAAAGTACGAAATACTGATAAAATGGAGTGAAAAGTAATCGTTCTATCAATAGTTTCTTAAATACGGCGTGTTTCGAATTATATGGCACTACTTTATCTAAGAACTGATAAAAGAAATGCGGAACAGGACCTCCAAACATTAGTCTATTGATTCACGAATAAAACATTAGTAAGAAAATTTTTCTTATTCGTCGATTTGGCTCAGAACTGAGATACTAACCCAAACAATCCAAACGCTATCACACTATCTTGATCGATCATTTTTGCGCCTCCGATATACTGCGCTATGAGGTTACCAAAAGCTGATATGAAACAGCTGAAAAATAAAACAACACTGTAGGGTTCAAGCCATAATTCGTGCGAATTTTTATTCTCATACCTTGTCAAAGCTTTAGTACGGATTGGTCTCACGTATAGTTGTTCGAAGTAAGAAGCCACGAGTCCTTGTAAAAAGTTAGGTACTTTAGATAACGCCATGGTCGTTCTAAGGAACAGAATTAATAATGAATATCAGTGATCGGTACAAAGCAAGATATGAATATTTTTGCAAACTTACGCTACAAATCTTCTGGAAACTTGTTGGAAAGTTAGTCAAAAACTTAAGTTTCTTTCAGATTATTAACTTTCACTGATAAAAATTAATAAATTAAGTTCCACCACTACTTTCTCCGCTAATTGCTAAATTTCATTTTTTTTCAACGATTTATTTTCAATGTTTATTTACATTTGCAGTGTTGCCAGATTTTCTTCTCTACAAAAAATATGCCATTGGTAATAATTTTTGATAATCAAAAATTGCCAATAAAGCAATTTTCGTTGGAAAATTGTTTCTAAAAATATTATAAAATTAGAAAAAATTTATTATTTACGAAAAAGCACGAATATATCCATTTTGTTGGTTAGTTGAACATTTTTATCATTTAAACATAGAAAATTTTCAGTTTCGATATCTGGTCACACCCAATTTCAATTTTTAACAGCTTTGCCAGGAAGCCACTGACACCGAGGCCGAAGTTTCGGCGCCTTCTTCAGTTCTTTTCTCCGATTAATTATTGTTGTATTGTTTCAATACGCGATAATTAAGTGGCAATGTGTTCAAATTCAGCACTCGAGTGATCAAGAATAATTACCAAAATGAGAAAGTACCCGGTGTACCTATCAAAGTAATCAATGTGTTTGTGGTGTTTCACATCATCCAGATCGATAAATTGCTTTTAAATTCCGAGTAAGAAAACCTTCCTGAATCATGTCAAATAAACAGAAACAAGCCGCAGAATGGAAGAAAAGAGCCCGATCCGAATACATGCGATTGGTTCAAATCAAAAGACATAGGAAAACAGACGAAGTCAAAGTACAATGGAACGCCAACTTACAAAAATTATCAGGTAAGTTTTAAATCACACATATCGCGATGACCCATTTTACACAGAATTCCGAATATTTCAGATGAACTGAATGAAGTCCAGCTGAAATGGGAACAAAACTGTAAAGCGACATGGACTTGTAGATTGGATCCACCTTCGAATGTTACCCGAATCAAAAAAGCTATGTCTGTGTTACTCGACGGCGAAACAATTTCTTCTTCTATTAAAATCATGAGTACTGCGACTCCCATTCCTACCATGTATACGTGGGCTCCCATACAGCAAAATTATATGGTAATTCGTACACGTATATGGTTCGTATTCTATTTTAAGAACGTTAACGATTCATTTTTCTGATTAGGTGGAAGATGAAACTGTTTTGCATAATATTCCTTACATGGGAGATGAAGTTCTCGAACAAGATGGCACCTTTATCGAAGAATTGATTAAAAATTACGATGGCAAAGTACACGGTGACAGGGAAGGTGGATTCATAGACGATCAAACGTTCCTTGAGTTGGTCAATTCGCTTCTCACCTATCAAATCAAAGATCAGGTGAAATTTAATGACGTCATCATCAAAAAACACTTTCAAAAATCAGTTTTTCACGATATAATTTTTCCAGGAAGAAGAAACCAAATCAACCGATAAAAAAAACAATAAAGACACTGCCAATGCTGATGCTAAAAAACCATTTCCGTCATCTATTATTTTCCAAACGGTTTCGTCCATGTTTCCTGAAACAGGCAAACCTGATGAGCTAAAAGAAAAGTACATTCAATTAACCGAAAATATAGATCCTAACGCGATGCCAACCGAATGCACTCCAAATATCGATGGTCCTGCTGCTGAATCTGTGCAGAGAGAACAAACCATGCATTCTTTTCATTCTCTGTTTTGCAGAAGATGTTATAAATATGATTGCTTCCTTCATCGTGAGTTTCGTGGCAGTTTTCTTCGAACGATTGTATGAAATAATGAAATTTTCGATTCGTTTTTTAGGCTTAAAATCTCACCATTCTGGTCCTAATGCTTTGAAAAGAAAAGGACCCGATTTGATGTTATTTCCTGACCCTTGTGGGCCGGATTGTTATATGCTGCTGGTAAGATCAACCCTCTGGTCCAAATTCCCTTCCGAATTTATACTGGAAATATTTTTTTATGATTGTAGGACGGCATGAAAGAAAAATTAGCAGCAGCTGCTGCCAAAGCTGAATCGGAAGCAATCAAGGTAAAAGAGGAAGAAGATGATGAAGATGAGGAGAACTCCATCATCGAACATTTATCCCGAAGTAGACGTCGTTCCAGCGACGTTACTTCGCTTAGTCAACTTGACACAAAATCAGATTCTAATTCGGCTCAAAAGTCTCTTCTTCGGACTCAAAGTCTCGATAGTACAAATAGACCACCAAAGGTGAAAAAACAAATATCCGTTGATTCCGGAAACGACGCCAGTTCCGAGGATAGCAACGATAGCAAAGGTTCTAAAATTATGACCCCTCAAATATAACATTTTTAACATTTGAACAACGTTGTCGAATTCATATGTAGATGAAATAATTCCAGATGTAAACATCGATCAGCCCGAGCAAGATAAACCAGTTTCTACGACGACTTCATTCTCTCTACTCAAAGTATTAGGTTCAGATATTAGCGAATGGACTGGATCCGATCAATCACTATTTCGAGCTTTGCATAAAGTTTTCTTGAATAATTATTGCGCTATTGCCCAAATAATGCTAACCAAGACCTGCCAACAAGTTAGTAATTTGCAAATATAATCACCCTACGAAAATTACCCCCTCTAAGTCTCAAATTAACCACCAGGTGTACCAATTCGCTCAACAAGAAGCCGGCGATTTGAAAGAAGAAGACTTCATGAAAGATTTAACTCCTCCTAGGAAGAAGAAAAAACAAAAACATCGTCTTTGGTCCGTTCATTGTCGAAAAATACAACTCAAGAAGGAAAACTCGTCCAACCACGTGCACAATTTTACCCCCTGTAGACATCCTCCGACGCAGCCCTGCGATCAATCGTGCCCTTGCGTCGAAGCTCAGAATTTCTGCGAGAAATTCTGTCGCTGCAGTTCGGATTGTAATGTTTTTTCTCATTATTTCTCACAATACGACGACTCGAGATATTTTAATCGTTTTTATTTTGTTTCAGGTCAGAATAGATTTCCAGGTTGCAGATGTAAAGCTCAATGTAACACTAAACAATGCCCATGTTATTTGGCAGTCCGTGAATGTGATCCTGATCTTTGCCAGACATGCGGAGCTCATGAATTTGACGTTAATAAAATATCATGTCGAAATGTCAGCGTACAAAGAGGCTTACGTAAGTGACATTTCAGTAAAAAAGCTAACAAAATTGCAATAAATGTATCAACTTTTTGAAAAAAACAGATAAGCATTTATTAATGGCTCCATCGGATGTCGCTGGTTGGGGTATTTTCTTAAAAGAATCTGCCCAAAAGAACGAATTCATTTCGGAATACTGCGGCGAAATAATTTCCCAAGATGAAGCTGATCGACGAGGCAAAGTTTATGACAAATATATGTGTAGCTTTTTATTCAATTTGAATAACGGTAGGTATTTATTTTCTGCTTTTATAGAAGACAATATTGAAATCATTTTACAAAAAATTTCGCTATTTTTACAGATTTTGTTGTTGATGCGACGAGAAAAGGTAATAAAATCAGATTTGCTAATCACTCTATCAATCCGAACTGCTACGCCAAAGTAATGATGGTAAATGGAGATCACAGAATAGGTATTTTTGCTAAAAGAGCAATACAACCAGGAGAAGAATTATTCTTTGACTATAGGTTAGTTTATTTACACCATTTTTAATGAAAAAAATTACAAATAAATGAATAATTAATATATGCAATATATTTTTCCAGATATGGACCTACCGAACAGTTGAAGTTCGTTGGCATAGAACGTGAAATGGAATTTCTATAAGACGAATCGCCGTCCCTTTTGTTTCATACGTTTATAAACGATAAACAAATAAATATGTTTTATTGCCATTTTGTTGTACTTTATGACTCAGTCATATCGATGAAAAATATGCACACAGAAATGAGTCATGCAAACGTAATAGTAATGAAACGAAATAAAAAATACGTTATGTAATAAATATCAAAAAATAATCAACAAGAAATCTTCTTCTTAACATTAATTAAAGTTTCAAAATCAACATCTTCCTCGATTTCTTCAACACAGCGTTCTTTAGGGAAGCATAAGAGATTCAAATATTTCAAAGTTTTCGCAGCCACATTATGGCAACTTTCAACATAACTACTTCCAGTTTCCAAAATATTAAGATTGGGATTACAATCGATATTTAAAATTACCGAACATACATTGGCAACAGATTCGACCGGAATAATAGTGTACTTATAATCAGCTCTTTCTAAAATTGAGGTTAAAGTAAGAAGAGCATCTTTTTCGTTATAATTGCGTATCATGTTTTGAATATCTTCGAAGCAATCGGGATCTTCGCGGAATAAACTTTTAAACTGTAAGAAATCGGTACGTAATGGATGAGTAAGATTGCCTGCCAAAATCTTCTTGAACTCGAGGAAATCGCCATTACTCAACAAGGTATTTGCTTTTCGAAAATCCATCTCTTGAGAAGGATCAATGAATGAAATATCTACAAAAAAAATTATTATTCTCCACTGATCATAATAAATTGAATACGAGTCGGATTTCATGTTTACCAGGTAATTTAAGCTTAATACGTTCATCCACCATTCGTTTCAATCTAGTCAACATATACATAGCTGCGAGCTGTTTAGCTGTTTGCTTAGTCCTCTCGATGGCTTCAGTATGAAACGATCCAACAGTACAACGAAAAGTAAACACGGTAGCATGAGGCGGCCCTTCGGCTCGAGTATGCACGTATTCGGGAGCTTTGATACCATATTCGGTACAAAAATCCCCCAAAGGACCAATAGAATCTTCTTTTACTTTGCCTTCATAAGGGGATGGCACAGTGCTGGTATTAGAACTTTGCTGAAGCTCACTGGCACCTTGAATTTGTTGCAAGACTTTTTCAGCTGCTGCATGCTTGGCTTCTTTTTTAGACCGGCCGTCTCCTATGGCGGTATACTCGTCGCAGGTAACTTTACAAATGAATTTTTTCATATGAGTCGGTGATTTGTCGTCGTCCATTTCGTAAACGGGTGTGATCTTACGATGTACGCAGAATTCTTGTAACACTGAAGCTGGTGTTCGGGATGTGGCTGCCATTGCTGAAAAAAATGACCCGTGGGAATGTAAGATGATTTGGTTTGTAATGTGTACGTAATGTGATACGATACCTTATCAAAGTATTTAATTAAGTGTGCTGAGAGGTATTGGAAAAGATCGACGGATGTAGTAGGATATCTTCAAGGAACACAGTCCGATATGTTTAGATATATGTAGTTTTCAACTTGGAGTATATTTTTATACAATACTATAACTTTGGTTCAAGCATTCTATAGGGTTTTACTTCATTAATTTCACAAATTTCGGACTTCATTGCTCATTTTTCCTTGATTTTTGTCAATAAAGTAAGGATGAACTGATAAGGGAAAAATTGGAAAAAAATAAAAACATAGTTTTTTCGTTATTTAGCGCTCCTATCGTTTTTATGTGAAACAATCCTGATTCTTATCAGTTTTCATATCACATTGGCGGCGGCAACCGGTTCAACGTATTTTCGAAATTTCGACACCATGCGTCGATTTTCGGATTTTATTAAATTAAATTAAAGAATTCAACGTAAAAAGTGTTTTAATTAAATAATCTAACGCGTATGCTTTTATGGACCAAGAGTTTATTCGATCGCGTATACGTGACAAGTTTGTACTTTTTATTCAAACTTGTCGAGAATATGAATAGATTGTCGCAGCATAGAATTATCCGGTGTATACTCAACAGAAACAGCTTCACGAGTCCAGTTCCTTGCTTATCAGCTATAGCATGATCGTATGTACGAATTTATGGTCATTATTTACGAAACTTGTGAGAACTGATGGATACATCTTGAACCCGAAAGTTATATTTGAGCTTTTAGAATATATTTCCTGTTATTCGAGGTGGTATTCGAAGATATTTTGGCTAGCTAGACTAGACCATCTGTAGAGTGCAGATTGCAGAATTCGTTAGCTGATTATTCGAAAAGGGTAGGTTTGTGTGATTATTTTTTTCCCATGTACTGGTTATCATAATTGCTGCTGTCAGCTGTCTTTGCTTTTTTATTTGCCTAGCTGGAGAGAAATCGCTCTGTTCAAATGTCCCAAAGTAATTGGAAAAACTGATAAATATAGTAGAAAGTAAGTGATTCTAGGTAGAGATTTATTCGTTCGATATTTGGAATATTGTTCTCCTATTCTCATAAGTTTGCCAAAAGTATCTAAGTATTTTTTGTTTTCCTCCAAGAATTTGATTACAAATTTACGTACTAAGTATTTCGTTTATTTATGACTATATTTTTTCTTGTTTTAGGTCAAAATGATGTTCGCTCAGATATTAGCAGTTAGCAGCCACTATGAAAGCTTCCGCTTCCGGTACCGCTGCAGATTTAGCTCCTGGTGCCGAAGATGGTATGCAAATATTGAATTCGAAATAGGTTCTTAGCTTCTTTTTAGCATTTAGTAAATTGTGTTTGTGTATTTTATGTTTTATAGTGGTCGAGAATCGCGTTCCGTTTCCATTTCAACGCATCTACTTAGCAGAATTTGGCCAATTTCCCTGCATACCTATTTTCTCATAGAAGGAAATAAATTGAAAGGTCAGTGGTTACGAATTTGTTTACAATAACCGATCGATGGTATTTTTATTTATATTTACTTTGAACGAAATAATCAGTTGAATGAGTATGAAGATGAACTGAAATCCTAATCGTTTTGTAAATATGAAAACTAACAGAATACGAAAATCTGTTTTATCTGCTTCAATTTCTAGCATATCATTGCAATCGAATACGAAATTTTGTCATATGGTTTCTCCAGTAGCTTATGAGATTGGCGTATGTACGGTTCAATTCTATAGGAAAGTATTATCTGTCTGTTAAAGGACTGAAATTTTTGTACTTTTGATAAATACTGTTTTCGAAAGAGAATTTTTATGCACGAGTTAGTTAGAATTCTATCTTGAAAATTTTTTAATGCTTGAGTGGAAATCGTGTCGAATCTTGAATGTAAATTCGAATACTTTTCATCTTATTTTAAGTTTTTTTTATCGATTACCTCTTTGCTTGAAGTAGATTGGTCATCATTTGGAATTATCTTGACTTTTTTTTAGTCTCTTCAGTTCATACCAATTGCTGACTCAATAAATAAATTCATGCTCGACAGAATTATGAAATTATCAAATCGTTTGAACTGGTTTTTGTCGAATTTTTCAATGCAAAATGCATAATGTCAAGTTTTTATAGTTACTGAATTTGAATTTACAATTATTTTTCGTGTCTGAGTCTTCAAATGAGCTTCACGAACAAAAACATACAATTTTTGGGTAAAATTTTCATTTTCTTGTGAGATTTGATGTAAATTGAAGAAATAATGCAATTTACCATTCACCTCAAGTTGAAAAATGAAGAGATGTAGTGCAAAAATTTTAATTTCATTGCTTCCAGTTTTTTGAAATTACAATTCAAGAAAAAAAAAGTTGAAATTTTGAGTTTCAGAGTTTGTAATTTAGATATTGTAGCCTGTAGGGCCTTAAATGACCCAAAATTGAAAATTTTCCTAATTTTATGAATATAGGTTGTCCCAGTTAAGAATGACCGTCTTCCAACTGGTAAGTATGCAACCCATTCTGAGTCCAAGTATATACGTTTGCATACCCTCGGAATTGAAGGAGCAAAGTTATGCTCATTCGAAATTTATTGTTTTGAAATCTTGTTCATTATTTTTAATTTGTCATAATAATTTTACTACAACAGGTAGAGGGTTGCGGTTTGAGCCATTTGAAGGAGCATTCATTCTACTTTTTTTTCATGTAGAAGTTTTTTGGGTTAGTTGATTGGGAAACCTCAATCGCATAAATAAAATATTCAAAAAAAATGCATAAACAATTTTAAATTTTTTAAATTTTATCAAAATTCAAAAAAATTTCTCGTGTTGACCGACCATTATTATGAACTTGAGTGGTGTAGAAAAACATTATCTTTCCAATGACGCAAATCACAACTTTCTATCTTGTTCGAATCAAAAGTTATACGTGATTAATTTTGAGGAATATCTAAAAAATATCTCAAGTCCAAGTTTGACATTATGTCAGACTTTTTTGAATTTGGAAAATTCTTAAATTTTCATTCACATTGAGACATTTTTTCAGACTTTTTTCGGCTTGAGAAATTTTTTAGATTTTCATTGACTTTTAGAAATTATGTCAGCCTTTTTCGGAATTGGAAAAAATCAAGATTTCCACTTGGATTTTTGGCATCAAGAAATTTTAGAATTTCTGCTTGGTATTTTGGCCTCAGGAAATTTTAGAGTTGTCAGACAAACATCATCAGACTTTTTTAGACTTGGAAAAATTTTCAGATTTCCATTGGCCTTTTCGAAATTTGAAAATGTTTGGATTTTGTTAAAAATTCTTTAAATGTGCCTACGGATCTCAGTAGGTCTTTTAGCGCTGCATTTCGTAAAAAATTCTCCAGGTATGCTCGCGGATCTCAGAAGATCTTTTTGCTCAGTATTTTATAAAAAATCCTCCAGATATTCTCGCGGATTTCAGAAGGTCCCTTTGGAATCCGCGGGCATATGCAGAGCATTTCTTTTAAAAAATTTCAGATATGCTCGCAGATCTCAGAATGGTTTGCGGATCTCAAGGGACCTTCTGAGATCCGCGTACCTATCTGAGATCCGTATACCTATTTGAGATCCGCATACCTATCTGAGATCCGCATACCTATCTGAGATCCGCATACCTATTTGAGATCCGTATATCTATTTAAAATCCGTATATCTATTTGAAATCCGTATACCTATCTGAGATCCGCATATCTATTTGAGATCCGTATACCTATCTGAGATCCGCAAACCATTCTGAGATCCGCGAGCATATCTCGAAAATTTTTAACAAAAATTATGCTCTCGAATCTCAAAAGGACCTTCTGATATCCGCGAGCATATCTGAAATTAAAAAAAAAAATACCTACTCTGCATATGCCCGCGGATCTCAAAGGGACCTTCTGAGATCCGCGAGCATATCTAGAGAATTTTTTGGTGACTTTTTTATAGTTTGGCACTTTTGAAAAAAAAATGGCCAGATTACTTCGGTCTGATTTTGGTCAAACCTCAAAATATGCAAAAAAAAAGCGAAAATTGTCGAAATATGCTGAAATATGCACTTTTCACTCC
>FIZU01018205.1:0-14866 GCA_900064475.1 Pseudococcus longispinus | reverse complement strand
GAAGTCTGAAAATTTTTATGTCCAAAAAAGTCTGACATTATGTCTAAAAGTCAGCATTACACAATTTCGTGACGGAATTTTCCACGAGATCACTCCCCATAGCAAAAGCATATCCTATGCTAAAATCCTCTAAAACGAAGCAAAAGAGGTGAAACTTTGTAGAATTTTACAAAATTTTTACGAGTTTTCATAACATTTCAGGCGTTTTTGAAGATTTTTTCAACAATTTTAACATATTTTCAATCATTTTTACGCAACTTTCAACAGCTTTAACAACAGTTTGAACATTTTTGAAGTATTTTTCAACAGTTTTACGTAATTTTAAAGGATTTTTACAAAATTTTCAACACTCTGACAACATTTTGGACACTTTTGAAGTAATTTCCACCACATTTTCGTCATTTTGAAGGATTTTTATGAAATTTTCAACACTTTTCACGGCCTTTTATACATTTTCTACAACTTTTTTATTATCTTTGCAACGTTTTAAACAGTTTGACGAATTTTGCGTCGTTTTTAAAACATTTTCAATGATATCTCACAAAATTTTCTACAATTTTTACAACGTTTTTAACCATTTTTACTACATTTTCAATGACTTTTACGAAATTTTAAACACTTTTTACAACATTTTGTACATTTTGACGAATTCCTCGATACTTCTTCAACATTTTCGAAGATTTTTATGAAACTTTGGATATTTTTTATACAATTTCACACATTTTTATCAAGTTTTCATAATTTTAATGACTTTGTACGAAATTTCCAACACTTTCAAAAATCACTTTGAACACTTTTTCATTGTTTTTACACTTCATATATTTTAATGGAACTTTTACAAGTTTTCAATTCAACTTGGTCATTTAATATGACTTTTTTGCCATTTTTTATATAATTTCCCTTAATTTTTACGAACGTTTCACCACTTTTCACAATATTTCGGTCACTTTTGACGAATTCTTTGTCATTTTTACAACATTTTCAAAGATTTTTACGAATATAATAATTGTATTTTAGATGGATTTCATAACATTTCGAACATTTTCGTCAACTTTTGAAATTTTTGACGATTTACGCAATATTTTCACGGATTTTTGCAAAAATTTTGGCAATTTCAACCACATTTTCGTCATTTTTAATAATTTTTATGCAAATCTCAACATTTTTTACAACTTTTGGGAAAACTTGTTTAATCCCTCCACCCCGAACCCCCTGATTATTTCTTTTATCACACTACCCATGAATGTATAAAACATAGGATATGCTTTTGCTCTTTCTGCCATGTCAAACTGAAGAACACATTCCAATTTGACATAAAATATCTGACTTCATCTAATCATAAGTTCAAAGAACGGACACAATGTTATCATGTCTCGTGAAATGTTCAAAAATCAACTTTTTCAGCAATCTAAATTTTTTCAAGTTCAAAATTCAACTGACACTTCATAAAATTTTTCAAAATCGAAAAAGTTATAATTTCTGAAATTTTCCTAGTCTAAAAAATCGTTTAAAATCTGAAAAAATGTTCAACTCCAGAAAATCTAAAATAACCTGACAAAACGTGCAAAAGTCAGCATAATCTCTGAAATTTTCCAAGTCCAAAAAGTGAATGGAAATTTAAAAGATTTTCAAGTTCACATGTATAAAAATCAGCGTTAGGTAAAAAGCTGACTGACAATATTCTGATTTGAACTTTTGTTGAAATTTTTCAAGTCCAAAAATCCACTTGAATTTTTAAAAATTTTCTAATTTCAAAAAAATCTGACAAAATATCTGAAAGTCAGCGTGATCCCTGAAATTTTTCAAGTCCAAGAAGTCTGCCTGACAAAATGTCAGAAAGTTGCACTGATTTCAAAAATTTACTAAATTCAAAAAGTGAATGGAAATATGAAAAATTTTCTAAGTCAAGAAAGTCTGTCAAAATGTCAAAAAGTCAATGAAAATCTGTTTGTTTATATTTTATCGACTGCAACAGACTATAGGGGTCCTAAAAAAAGAGACAGAATCATAGGACGTGAGAGCCATTAGTTTTCTTTTCCTACGAGGCTTAGTTTTCGAACCCTCTCCTGCTTCCTCCTAAAATAAATTTTCAATGACCCTCTTTCCCAAAACTTCTTTTGGTTCATACTAAAAGAAAAATCACACGTCAACTCGTGTTCAAAAAAAAAAAAAACTATACCTGTGCTAAAGGCGTCTAAACTATAATGTAATCTGATTGCGTAAGGTGGATAAAAAATTTTTAATTTTACGAATCTCGTTGCGTATGTATAAGAGACGAAATTTAAAATATATGTAAATTTTCATCCAGGTGTACCAAAAACGAAATGTTTTTTTTTTCGCCGAGTCATATTAAAAAGGAAAGGCTATATAAATTAATGCGATGCAATTGAATATTTTACATCTGGACTACCCTTTTTATCATATAATTTACATTTTAACTAAAGATACCGATATTTGAAATTTGTTTGATATTGAAATATCGCGCGTATATTTTCGTCATTTTCTCTTCTTTTCTTTTTTTTAATAACCTGCTTTTTCGCTGAAATAATAACCGTAGAAAGCGATTTAGTCGAGTTTTTTTTTTTTTTCGCCTCACTAATAAGAGTGAAAACATCCTCGGTGTCGGCACGGCGGAAGAAATTTTCACGTTGAACGAGTCTCATTTTAATGTCGAATCAAAAACAACGAAAACGAAGCTCAATTGATATCGCCTTCGTTGCGGCATGGCATGGCACCGATGCGATGGTTTAAAATGTCGTTTGAACTTTACCCCTTATCGTGTTTCTCGGTGTGCTTTTTTTACGCTTTTGTAGACGTCGATGACGGGGAACGTGTTATGGGGAATAATAAAGGTGGAAATTTTTTCGCCGAGTGATTATTTAAATTCGATTTAAAGTCGTTCTTTTTTTTGGGGGTAGTTTTTTTTTTAGAAGAGAATAGTTTTGAACGTTGTGTTTGAATTAACGCCAAATTATGTTAACATTTCTGTGCCCAAGAGAGATTTAATAGATGAAATTGAAAATTTTTATTCGCATCATGTAGATAGAATTCGAGTTGATGCTGGAGGTTATTTTCATTAGAAAAAATTAACCCCGAATGAAATTTGAAAATGAAGTCAACTTAGTGCAACGAGCTCATTTACACGAGTGAAAAATATTTCACACAGGAAATAGAATCGAATCAAAATTATCTACATATTTTTATTTCCCCGCGTCAACTGTGAGATTTACTACAAATTGAAAAAAAAATTCACTTGACTGAATATTCACCTTTGAAAATGAGAACAGATGTGGTGAGAAATTTGAATTTTTTCCCCTTCAATTTTTTATACTTAACCACTCATAATTGCAATTTAAAATGAAAGAGGGTGAAATTTTAGAAGTAGTAAAAGAGTAATGTCTTCTTCCTACCATCCCCAAGATTTTCAGCCCCCCTCCGAAAAATTCGCAGAAAATTAAGGACTCCCGCAAAAATTAATCTCTTCTTAAAAAAGCGACCTCCTCCCAACCAAAAAATTGATGATCCAACTTTTAAATTTGGAACGTAAATTTATTGAATTTTCGATTTTCGAACTTCCATTTTTTCACAACTTTTACTCCAAAATCACTACTTTTTCACTACTTTCACTACTTCCATGTTGAAATTGTTGTAAGAGTATTGAAAAATTTTTCAGAAATTTTCGAATTATTGAAAAAATTGTCAAATATTAAAAAACTATTGAAAAAATTATTGCAAAAGTTGTGAAAAAGTCGAGTTGGGAAAAAAAGTTTAAATTTTCATAAAAATCATTGAAAATTGTAGCAAAAGTGGTGAAAAAATTATCAAAAATGGCTGAAACAGTGTAAAATACCCAAATTTTTGAAAATTCCTGAAAAATGCCAGAAACGATTTAAAAATTGTCAATATTTTCATAAAAATTATTGAAAATGTTGAGAAAGTTGCGAAAAAGTCGTGAAAATGCATAAAACGGCATATAAATTTTCAAAATTTCATAAAAATGATTGAAAATAATGAAAAAGTTGTAAATAAGTCGTAAAAATAATTGAAAATGTTGAAAAATTTGCAAAAAAGTCGTAAAAAGCGCTTGAAATGCTATATAAACGTTACAAATTTCATAAAAAGTCGAAAGAAATTGTCGCAAAATACTGTAAAAGTTTTTCAAAAGTTCATAAAAATCATTTAAAATGTTGTAAAATTTGTAAAAAAATCATCAAAAATGTCTGAAATGTTGTGAACAATGTCGAAAAATTCATCAAAGTAATGAAATATGTAACATTTTTTACGACTTTTTCACAAATTTTACAGTATTTCGCACAATTCACGATTTTTTAACAACTTTTACAACATTTTAGACATTTTTCACAACTTTTGGAAAATTTTCAATGATTTTTATGAAATTCTGAACATTTACACAATGTTTCAGGCATTTCTGACGACTTTTTCACAAATTTTTCAATGTTTTCAACGATTTTCATGACTTTTTCACAAATTTTGCAACATCATTTTAATAAAATTTTGAACATTAATGAACTGTTTAAGACATTTTTCACGACTATTTCACAAATTTTTCAACAGTTTCAATGACTTTTATGATATTTTGAACAACTTTTACAATATTTTAGACAATGCACGACTTCATCATAACTTTTGAGAACTTTAGCAACAATTTCAATGATTTTTATGAATTTTAGACATTTATACACCGTTTTGGGAATTTTTTACGGCTTTTTAAAAAATTTTCAATGATTTTTTATAGACTTTGAACCACTTTGAAAACATTTTAGACAATTGTCAGGGCTTTTTAACAACTTTTGCAACATTTTAGACAATTTTCACGACTTTTCAACAACTTTTACAAAATTTTCAATAATTTTCATAAACTTTATGACCCATCTATTCAACATTTCAGGCAATTTTTACAATTTTCAGTACTTTTTTTTGGAAAACTTAGCCAACTATATAGGGACTTTTTTACAACAATTTCTTAAATTTTCTTAGTCTAAAAAGTCATCTAGAGTGACACGCAATTTCTATTACAAAATAGTCCGGCTGACAAAATACCTGAAAGTTACCCTGATTTTTAAAATTTTCCCTGTTCAAAAAGTCCAAATTGTTTGTCTGACAAAATGTCTAAAAGTCAATATTATCCCTAAATTTTTTCAAATCCAAAAAAGTCTGACAAAATGACTGAAAGTCTGCGTCACGGAATTTTTTACGGAATTTCGTCACGGTTTTCAAGAGTTTGGTCATCGCAAATGGATATCCAATGCTAAAAAATGGACATCCATTGATCACGAAAAAATTCTGAAAAAATTCCATCACGTCAGGTTTCTTCACGAGCGTATTTTTTTTTGAAAAAATTTGCCCATTTTTCATAATTTTGAACCCAGAAAAATCGATATTTTTGGGCAAACCACGGGTCTCACGAAAAAAATGAATAGATACAAAATCAAACAACATGAAATTTCTTTTCCTCAATGAGCAATTTGTTTTTTCCTAGGTGGCATAAAGATGGAGGGGGTATGTCTGATATCATTTCCATATAATTCGACCCTTCTGAACTCAAATTCGTCATTATTTTCCCTATTGAAAGTAGAGAGCTTACATAATTTGTGTCGCAGAAATTAGTCAATTTTCGTAAAAATTCATGCATCTGCTATGCATAAATTCTTATCTTTTAAGAAAAATGATTTCTCACCACTACAGAGTGGGAAAAAAATTGTAGAACAAAAAATGACGATTTTTCAATACTCTACAACTTTTGTTTCAAGTTTAATTGTGATTTTCCCTCTGTTTTTTTTGCAAAAATTGACCATTTTCTGCCACACAGATTTCAAAATTGTGCCACTTCTCTACTTTTAATCAGGCAGTTTTCGAAGGCCCTCTTCGCCAAAATTTCTTTTTGGTTCGTATTACGAGAAACCCACATATCAGCTCGTATTCAAAAAAAAGTATACCCAGATTATCATACACGATTACTCAACGTAGGAGGCGATGCTGCAGACTTTTTACCACGATAGGCAAAATTTACGACCCGAGAATGTTTCATTATTGTGCAACTTGCAGCTGCGAATTGCATATGATGAAAATTCGCACGACTGAGGCCATTATCAAGTGAAACATGTACGTAACATTTATATTCTGGCATTGTAATTAAATCAAGAACGCTTGGTAAAGTAAACATTCAGCCTACATGAATATTTTCTCGCTTCGCTTAGGCGTTAAAAGCGTCGTAAATTTGTAGCACCACTCGTCTCACCCCTTCGCCTCGTGTTTTTAAATATACTGTCAATTTAAACACAATTTATTTCAAACGCACGACGCGACACGCTCGTACACACGGTCGCTATCGCTTCACGCAGATTTCCAGCGCGAAAATTTTCATCATCTTTTTTTTGGAATTAAAAAAAAAGAAAAAACCGTATAAGTAATTTTCTAAAAGTAAATTAACGCGTCGACTTTCATCGAGCTACGAAATTCAATTAACACCGAGACAGTTTTTCCTGGTCGTGATGCCGGCGAGGCTCTCCCGCGTGCCTGCTTTTGCAGTCGCGTCGTCGTCGTCGGTCTCACCAAATAACGTTTTCTACCCCCTTTGCACAAAACGCCCTTAGCAATTTTTCATTAGCATGATAAACGAGACACGATAACCGAGAATGAAAAAGAAAGGAAGATACCTGAATGAAATATGTCGATTGTCGAATTGCCTTTTATCGCGTGCGCTCGTTCGCGACTCCACCCTGCCACCCGATCCTGCCAGTCTTGACCGGAGCAGAGGAAAAATTTACATTTTCTTTGTCACTCAATTCGTCCGTATAACGATGCTAATCCAATTTAATATTCGCGAAACGTCAACTTTTCCATACGAGACAGCCATATTCGTTCGGAACACGAAATCTATATAGATTCCTCGTCTCGTATACTTATAGTCTTTCTATTAAACGATCGTGTGGTTGTATACGTAGTTGCCTACAACTATACGTACGGTATACTCAGGTAACGCTATAACGAGGTAATCTGACGTACCAATACGGCGAAATAGTTAACCGTCAAGTTTTTCGTTCGTGTCAGCTTTTTAAAAAACTTTCCAAGCAGACTAGGTATGGTATAGCAAAGTAAGAGAAATAACTTTTCGTTAATTAGGTTTTTCTATAAAGTGTCTCGTACTCTGAAATCTGAACACGCCATTCTAGTGATTCTACTCTTTCATAGGCTGCGATAATCGTCATCGTTGTTTTTTTTTAATCGACATCCCAAACAGATTCTCAAAATAACGAAAAAATAAGAAATATTTTATCAATAAATGCGGTAAATTTCCACATTTTTGATAATACCAGAGAATTACGGTAATTACAACATACCGAATTGAATTACCGTATTTTCGTGTACGCTGCAATCGAAAAGCTAACTTCAAAAAATCAAAAATTTCGTCGAAATGAGATATTTTGCGGTAATTACCAGAAATTACGTGACGTTACAGCAATCAGTCATGTAATTTACCGAAAAAATACTGTAAATACAACAAAATCAAAATACGAAATAAAATCTTGGACAACATTGAGGAACTGTGACGTAAGTAAATTAATCAGAATTTTATTTTAAAAAATGATACCATTCGAAAACTAATATCAAAAAAGTTGTAATTACGGTATTTGTAGAAAATTGGGATGTTTCCAAAAAATGGTATCAATTTATACCTGAACAAGGTAAAAGCAAGTCACAGATTGGCAGTGGTTGCATATTTTCCTACAATTACATCAATTTACATCCTTATTACATCGAATTATGATACTTTTTCTTTGAAAATCAGTGTAAATACCGTAAGTTTTCAATAATGAAGAGTAAATGAGGATAGAATTTTAAGAAATTACCCCGCAATTTTGAGAGAATTAAGTTACAGTTTGACGACTTTTCAAAAATGTATAAAAATGGTTGTTAATTACACGAAATTATAGTAATAATTGGTAATTACACAAAATTATGATAATTACGGGTAATTACACAAAACTAGTAATTTTTAGAAAGAACGCAAAATTATGGTAATTTTTGGTAATTACACAAAATTACGATAATTTTTGGTAATTACATAAAATTACGGTAATTTTTGGTAATTACACAAAATCACGGTGATTTTTGGTAATTACACAAAATTACGGTAATCTTTGGTAATTACACAAAATTACGATAATCTTTGGTAATTACACAAAATTACAGTAATGCTTGGTAATTACACAAAATTATGGAAATTATTGTCAAATACGTGATTTATGGTAATTTCGGATAATCACACAAAATTACAGTAACTTTTGGTAATTTTCTGAAAGAATACAAAATTATAATAATTTTTTGAAATAACACTACATTACTGTAATTTTTGGTAATTACCCAAAATTGCGGTAATTTTTTGGTAATTACGCAAAATTGCAGTAATTTTTGGAAAGTACACAAAATCACGGTAATGTTTGGTAATAACACAAAATTACGGTAATGTTTGGTAATTACACAAAATTACTGTAATTTTTGGTAATTTCGCAAAACTGTGGTAATTTTCAGAAATAATACAAAACTACGATAATTTTTTGAAATAACACCACATTACTGTAATTTTTTGTAATTACACAAAATTACGGTAATTTCTGGTAATTACACAAATTTTTATCAATTTTTGGAAATTTCACAAATTTTTTGGTAATTTTTGGTAATTTTACTTGAGTACGATCATTTTTGGTAATTACACAAAATTATGGAAATTATTGGTAATTATGTTATACGTAATATTATGGTAATTTTTGGAAATAACATAAGAATAATGGTAAGTTTGGGTAATTACACAACGTTGCGGTAATCCTTCGATAATTACACAAAATTTCGGTAATTTTTGGTAATTACACAAAATCATAGTAATTATTGGCAAATACGTAATATTATGATATTTTCTAGTAATCATATAAAACTACGGTAATTTCAGATAATTACACAAAATTACAGTAATTTCAGGTAATTACACAAAATTATGGTACTTTTGGGTATTTACAGTAAATCATGGTGAAATAAGGTAATTAAAACAGATAACAGTAGTTACTGCAAACGACGGTAAAATATGGTGATTGCCGTGAGATGAGAGAAAGCATGGTAATTACGAGAAGTTATGGTAAATAATGGTAATTACGTTATTTTGTTGATTTCAACAGCTTTTCTCAAAATTACTACAAATTACAATCGATCGAGATGCACTGCAATGATTGTATTATATTGTGGCAATTTACAATAATTACAAAAAATTTCAATGAATTGTGAATATTTTGGGTAATTACGGAGAATTACAGTAAATTATAGCGATTTGGGATAATCAAGTCAAGTACGGAAGTTTGAAAGCATTCAAGAGGCTACCAAAATGCAAAATGTAACTGATGGTAAATAATAGTAGTTAATCAAATGCAAAACCAGTAATTACGGTAAATATCGGTTTAAATTCAAGTTAATTACGGTATTTCCGGTAATTCCAACCAAATATTAAAATTTATGCAATAAAATTGCGTATATTGAATGAAAAATCAACCCAAAAAAATCCAGAATCTATCGTTTCTCCACTCCTACTTCGAAGGGAAACCCCAATAATTTCCTTCTGGAAGCACCACACAACAAAATACGGAAAATTGAACCCCAAGAGACTCGGGCATCCGCATGATTCCGGACCTCATGTTTCGGTTTTATTCCATCGCAGATACAAATTTCGAGCAATCATCCTATACATCTTATCACCGCCACGGTCGTTCATTATTTTAACGAGATTCGCGTATCATTACCGTTTGAAGAATGCTGTACGGAGGCCGGGCGCGGCGCAACGTACGGATTACACCATTCGAAATGGTTGGGGATTTTTAAACCCCCTTTAAGGAGCTTACCGATTACTTTGTTATGCGATTTTAAGACTCTTAAATTATGTTTTGTTTCGTCTAACGAAATAATCCCGAATGTAACGAAAACACACAGCAGTTAGAAAATGTTAGGTAGCTAAGTACGAGCTACCTTTTACCTCAGTAAGCTCTATTTTTTTCCACACTTTGCATCCAAACGTTGTTGCCGCCTTCCCTCGTATATAGTAATTTACCGCCTTAAGAATTTCCTTATATAGTGTTATTACCACCGCAGCAATTTGATTAGTACGACAATACGAGTCGAGTATCGTCAATTTACGTCGTAGATCTACTTGTACTCTACGTAGGTAACGAATCAAACGACGACGACGGAAGTCGCGAATTCGTAGTCGATTTTCCACCTCGATGGATAACTCGTCTGTCTCAACCGTCCTCTGCTTTCAATCAACCAACCTACATACGTCAGCTGAAAATGTCACCGTACCACAAAACCTGCATAGTTCACAACATACATCCTCGTACATTCGAACGTAAACACTGACAGAGTAATTTCGACCTTTAATTATTGTAAAACGTCGTGGCACGAGTATCTAATGGAATCGAATATAAAACTTGGCATTTCGTATTCGCCTCAACAGATGCGAGGTATTTTTCTCATATCGACAAGTGCTTGGCTCATATATCATTTCATGGCACGACCAAAGATATGCGTCGGTGGTCAATCGAGCTTTAAAAATATCTTGGTTTTTTGTACGTAATGCCTACGTAAACTATAAAAACCTTTCCGCATACAATTCGACAATATTGGCTACCTACGATTTTATAAGCTCGTCGTGCCTTTTAGTACAGCCGAAAAAGGTAAAAAATACAACGTTGAAAAAATTTTCAAACAAAAATTGAACATTGAGATTCTAGGAATAATTCCAGTTATCGCCAAATTTTCGATTCAACCCTTTTCTTCCTTCCAATTTTTCATAATTTGTTTTAAAATCATTGAATAATTTTGAAACGTATAATGCAATATTGGAGGGGAGGGAGGGGCCCAATTGAAATTTTTGTAATAACCAAAATTGTTTCAAGGATCCCAATCCACAACTTTCGTTTGAAAAAAATTGTCAAACTATTCAAAATTATTGCAAAACTGGTGAAAAAATTGTCAAGAATGTCTAAAGTGATGTTAAAACTCCCAAAAAACCGTTGAAAATGCTGAAAAAGTTGTGAAAACGTGTTGAAAATTCCATGAAAATCATTGAAAATTGTTGCAAAAATGATTGAAAAATTGTTAAAAATGCCTGAAACAGTGTAAAAGTTGTACAAAATTTCATAAAAACCATTGGAAATGTTGAAAAATTCGTGAAAGTCATTAAAATTGTCCAAAATGTTCTAAAAGTTGTTCAAAATTTCATAAAAGTCGTTGAAAGTATTGAAAAATTTGTGAAAAATGCCTAAAACGGTGTAAAAATGTTCGAAAATTCCTAGAATTTACTTAAAATGTTGCAAAAGTTGTGAAAAACTCGTAAAAATTTACTTGTAAAGTTGTTAAAATTTTTATAAAAATCACTGAATCAATGAAAATGTTGCAAAAGTTGCGAAAAAGTGGTGAAAATTGCACAAAAAGTTGTAAAAGTTGTTTAAAATTTTATTAAAATCATTGAAAATATCGCAAAATTGGTGAAAAAGTCATGAAAATTGACTAAAATGTTGTTAAAGTTGTTCAAAAGTTCATAAAAATCATTGTAAATGTCGCAAAATGTATGAAAAAGCATAAAATGATGTATAAATGTTCGAAATTTAAAAAAAAATCATTGAAAATGTTGCAAAAGTTGTTTCATAACTTTTACAATATTTTTAATGATTTTTATGAAATTTTGAACCATTTTTTACAACTTTTCGAACAATTTCCACGATTTTTTAAACAAATTTTGCAAAATTTTCAATAATTTTTATGCAATTTTGAACAACTTCACAACATTTAAACAATTTTCACGACTTTTTAACAACTTTTGTGAACTTTTCAGGGATTTTTATGTAACTTTTACAACATTTTAGGGAATTTTCACGACTTTTCAACAATTTTTACAACATTTCAGACAATTTTCACGACCTCTCAACAACTTTTGGAAAATTTTTAATGATTTTTGTGAAATTCAACATTTCAAACAATTTTGAAAGTTATTATGGAATAACAGAAGGAAGGGTGCGCGGTAGGGAGATAGGGAGGGGTTCAATCGAGATTTTAGTAATAACCAAAATTATTTCAAGTATTTCAATCTACAACTTTTGTTTGAAAAATTTTTCAATTGGGGCCCTAGATAATTCAAAAAAGGGAGATTTTTTGGAATGGAGCTGGACCCTCGAAAAAGGTCGTCTGTTCTGGGTGCAATCAAATCAAATATTGACAGATTTTATCTTTCCCCTCTTGACAGCGCTGGAAGCCAAAGTTGCGTTGAGATAAATTGGATGATTTTCATACACGTTATGCAAAATTGGAGAGGAGGGAAGGGTCCAATCGAAAATTTTATAATAACCGAAATTATTCCTGGAATCTTAATCTACAACTTTTGTTTGAAAATTTTTTCAAAAGCTGCTACAGGAACGGGAATAGGAAACTTCCAAGGAAAGGGGACAGACCCTCGAAAAATGAAAGCCTGAAAAATAGCTTCCTGGCTCATTTTTTTCATTATAGACTCTAGATTACGATTCAGTCATAAAATCGCTAATAACAAAACAATCGAGCGAAAATACTTTTGATACTGTACTATTTATTATCATTTTAGAATCGTCTTGTTGCCAGCCAAATCAAAACATCGAGTGCAATTTACTAAATTTAACGATCCAACGAGCATTTGGAAGTAGGCATATTGTAAGCATAAAGCAACAAATCGGACAGTTTTTTTATTTCCTCGATAATAAAAGCTCATCTCGTTCTCGTAAGAACTTGTTGCTTGCCCTAATACCCCTCGTATATAGACTTTTTGCCAAATATATCCTTTATAAAAGATCCGAGATTATTATCGCTTTGCCGATGTGGCAGGTATTACAAGAGGTAAGTATACATATATAATTATGTGATGTATACCAGCGTAAAAGAAATTAATTATTAATAATGCGTCGTATACCTTTAGACCTACGTAAATAAATATACACACGTACGAGTATATGGAAGATAAAATATACTTACGCTAACGATGTGCCTTTCGCCGCAACCACGAATTCATCCGGATCGTTCGCATTACCAACTTCAAACGTAACGCTGAAATATTCCGAACTAGACACCTGAAATAGAGATAAAACGAATATTTGTATAAGAAAAATTTACCCAGAATGGGGGAAGGAAACATACAGGTAGCGTAGCGAGCCGACATATAAAAGCTCTCCGTCAACCGAGCCGAGGCCCACATGAAAGAAGTACGTTTAGTTTACGTTCGGATTAGAGAGGACTTTTGGGACGAATACGAGAGATTTAAAGGTAATCCTCGATGGTCTGGGGAGTTATATGTCCGGCTCTTTTTCAGCCTCTCGGCGCCGCGACAACATTAAAAATTTATACAACCACCGAAGACCTAGAGAAGTATTTTTATTTTATCTCGCATGCGATTTCCATCCATCTTCCGCGTATTTATTATACGTTTTGTATTACTCGTAAAAGTACGAGTACGTACGATTTTCACGAAACTATCGAGAGTCACTAGACGCCGAAGGATAACTATACGGTGGAATTTTCAGCAAAACTAACTCGATGCAAAAGCCATGTTGGACAGATACTCGTAGCTTTCTAGCTTACATACTGATTGGATTTTTCCTATATTATACGCCGGTCCCTCGTGCAGAACTGCAAGTTTCTAATTTATTTTCCGTTTCGACGAAATTGCTGCCATGTCGCAGTATTTCGAATAAATATAGAAAATCAACCTCCCTAACTCCCAATTCGAAAAAATACCTAATCTAGTTCAATTTATCGTAGAATAACACTTACATACTTGTATCTATACAACGATGGCGGAAAAATTAACCGTACATTATTATACATATGGTGTGTACAGAGTATTGTACGTCTCCTTCAATTTGACTATGCAATAATGAAAGCTACACATGTGCTATTGGATTTGCCACCTTTGAGATTTGCAGGAACTGAGTAATTCATTTTCTATCGGACGTTATATTTCCATAACAAGTGAGCCAAATCACAAGCATGTAATTAAATTCGTCTATCGGGAGATTCGAAGGGACAGCGTCATAGTTAGGCAACAACGTAACATAAAATAAAGGAAAATGAAGACGAGAGAGGTGGTTTACTACACTAATTACACAATTCCACATAAACTAACCTCCACTCGATCATCGCTGCTCATCACCATTGATCGAGGAGGTTTCAAACCAGTACTGGACCAAAACTCCACTCGATCATCATGTTCAAAATTTCATGAAAATCATTGAAAATGTTATAAAAGTTGTGAAAGAGTCGTAAAAATCATAGAAAACATTGAAAAATATATGAAAAGGCCTCAGAAATGCCTGAAATGGCGTATTAATGTGAAGAATTTCATAAAAATTAATAAAAGTGTAGCAAAAGTTGTTGAAAAGTCGTGAAACTTGTCTGAAATGTTGTAAAAGTTGTTCTAAATTTCATAAAAATCATTGAAAATTTTGCAAAAGGGGTTAAAAAGTCGTGAAAATTGTCCAAATTATCGAGAAAGTTGTTCAAAACTTCATAGAAATCATTGAAAATTTTACACAAGTTGTTAAAAAGTGTGAAAATTGTCTAAAATATTATGAAAGTTGCTCGAAATTTCATAAAAATCATTGAAAATTTTACAAAAGTTGTTTAAAAGTCTTGAATAATGTTGAATATTTCATGACTTTTATAAATTTTTATACAATTTTCACAACATTTCCGACTTTTTCGATGATTTTTGAACATATTTAAAAACCTTAATAGGCTGAAACAATGGACTGTATAATTAATTCCCATTTGGGAATGTACACCG
>FIZU01018200.1:0-16557 GCA_900064475.1 Pseudococcus longispinus | reverse complement strand
GAATTGAAAAAGGAGTAAGAGCGAGTGAATAAAATTGCAAGCGAGTGAATCAAATCAACATAATCAAATAAAACACGAAAAAACAATAGAAAAACAGGCAAAAACTACAAAAAGCCTCAAAAGAGCGAGAAAGAGGGAGTAAAACAATATTTTCTGAGCAGTGAAGAGTGCTTTAAGAGCGAGCGAATGAAAATTTCAAATCTTGAAAGAGAAGAGCGAATAGGAGAGAGCGAATAAAACGGTTTCTAAAAGAGCGAATAAAGAGCGAGTGATTGAAAATGGTGAGCGAGTAAAGAGCGAGTGAAACAACAATTGATTCGCTCCCAAACCCTGGACTTGCAAAATTACACTTTACTTTCGGTTTTGGTTAATACGGTTTAAAACCGCCCCCGTATTCACCGATTAAATTTGCAATTTTAATCGGTGTTGTGCATTGTTACTTGTCGCCTTGAGGGCCCTTGACCATAAAGATGATTCAAATTTGTCATTGAACGACCAAAAATGACCTATGACAAGAGTTGCATCAATTTATTCAGAATAAATCTCATCGAAATACTAAAAAAAATGACGTATCAAGTGAAATTTTATAGAAATACAAAACCGTAAAAACCTTTTAAAAAACTATAGGTTTTCGGTTTGGTTATTTTGAAAAATACGGTTTAAGGTTTCGGTTTTATCGTCGAGTTTTTCTTTCCTCCAAAATACGGTTTTTAGGATTTGGTTTTAATCGGTTTCGGTACGGTTGCTATATGAATTTTACCACACGACCAACGTTACGTTGCGTTTAGTTGCGTTACGTAGTGACGAATGTTGAGTCGCGTATGTCAGGTACTGGCTGGCGTGATAGACCTTGGAAGACTGCGCACGCGCGCGAGTCGACGTCGAAACGTCGACACACAGGTTCATTGTTTTTGTTTATGTTAATTGTTATTTGTTGGTACAGATCAGTGATCAGTGACAATGTTACTAAATTTCTCGATTAAAACCATTTCTGATTAAAATCGGCGATGATTGAAATGTATAAAAAAATCTTCAAATGGGAGTTGGATAGTTTTGCGCGTAGTGCTGGATTCGGCTAGTTCAATGTGATGCGATCGTCGAGTTGATTGCGAAATTCGCTTTCTTTTCGTCATTTCTTTCGCCGTTATTATTTTTATTCTCGGACTATTCGACGTTTCCGAAATCCGAGCGGTTTATTTCGTACATAGCGATCAAACTATAGAATTAAAACGGATAATTTTGGACTAGGTATTTTGCGCAGTACGACGGTGGATCTTTCTGCTGCGGCGATAACAACTTGGCAACATTCGTTTTCTGAGGCATCGATCGTCGAGAGTGTTGGTCAAGACCGATCACCTGTTAATTAACATTCGCATTTCGCACCAATTTTGCGCTACAATACACGAGGTAAGGTAAGCCACGATTTTTACCGGAACGGTATTTCGTCTGCGGCATCTGTTCGTTACGTTTCCCGTATTATTTTGAATAATCGTTGTTGTTTGTCGACCGCTCCTGAGCCGAGTTTGAGTGGTTCAACTGTTGCCCATTTTCACCGCGTATACGTGCGAGTAGCAATAAATGGGTCGAGTTGATCGCAGCCGTAGCGTCGTTTCCGACGCGCTTTAATGTTTTTTTTTCCCCCAATAGTTGCGCAAATATATGAATCTGCCGCGTACTTGGCCTCGCCGGTGATGAACGAAGATGTGGAAATGAAGCTGGCGTTGTAGTTGGTTGATATAATTTCACGATTAGTCCAACATCCGTTTCACTTGGAAGCCGATAGAAATGGCCGATCAAAGAGTAATAAATATTCTGATGCTTAGTCTCGGTTTTATGCTGGTGTTCGTCTCTTTTCAAACAATGAGCAACATTCTAGTAAGTCGGTTTCATTTAGTAACTGTCCTTTTATAATTTTTCAACTTGAACATTAATGCGAATTGATTACAAAAATATTCGTATTTCGTACATGTACACGGTGTCACGGTGTGCAGCTGGGTGCTGCGTGCTGCGTAAATACTGCACTACCGCGTAACGATTTGGTACGTATGACGGGAAATTAAAGTTACCCGTTGAAATTGAATTCTACGTAGGTAACTAAACGAGAATTAGATGAAGCGAACGCGGGTACAAATATGCTAACTAAAAATGTGTAGAATGACAAAACAGTATCGAGCACCGATGGATATGCCCCTCGTCTTCATTCGGCTAAAACTACATATGTGTTACGAGTATAAGCGTAGGCGTATACGACGACGATTTCGCCAGCGATTTTTACGTATTTTACGGCCTGGGGGAAAACGGATCGATACCGAAAAGTTGATCGAAAGTCGGGTTTTTAATTTTTCTGCGCTAACCTCGTATTAGAATTACCTAGAGCGTTGTACGAGCATTGAGCGGTTTGACAAGTAGACGCGAGAAGAAATCCACGACTAAAGAAGAAATTCACTCGTCTAAAGTACCCACGCCACGCCACGCCACGCCACGCGTATCGGTACCAGATGTAGTCGCGAGATGATAATTTATTAACGACCAAAAAAATTTATCGTACGAGAAACGAATCGAATTCGCGACCAGGTATCTAGCGCTGCGGTGTGATACAAATACTTGGATATGTGACATATATACCTGCGAGTATACCTAAACGAAAACGAGATTGTGTGGAATTGCGTGAACATGAACGGCGTTAAATATCGCTGCGAAGGTGAAAAATAAAATTGAAAGGTGGTCGTATTGGCCAGCGGAAACGAATTACCTACTGAAACTGAAACTGATTTATTTATACTTTTGACGCGATAATTTTGATAAATTTAAATATTACACCGTACTCGTACCTACCTACCTACCTACCTACAACAACGACGACAAAATTACTAAGAAAGAAAGAATTTCGATTGCGAAAAATTTTCAAGTCTAAACGACGAGCTAGATAAATTTTTTCGAAAATTTCAAAGTACGCGCTAGACAGCGAATGATTAGAGTGGAGAACTTGGAGCGAAAGACCTCTCTACGTATTCGACGGGATGTAAAAGTAAAGTACTCGTACATCAAACTCGAGCCACAAGCTTCGAACGGAATCGTCCGCCAGGTCGGGAGTAATTATCGATGTATGGTCGGATCGGGTACGATTAGGGTATGAAAATATTTTACAATAGGTAGGATAGGCGGGTATGTGGCGGAAATTTTGAATTTGTGCAACGCAAATGTACTCGTATTAGTATAATGCTCGATTGCCAGAAACGCTGGCGCGGTTGTCGAAACGGACGTCGCGCCGCGCCCTCGCGTACTCCGGCGATTAGTTATCGCGGGCCGTCGCGTCGGCCGCGTGGATGGGTGTGCGATGTACGAATAAATGATGCGAGTTTGTAGGAAATGAACGAGTAGCTCTTTACTACCAGTTACAACGCGACACCCTATCTAAAGTTTGTCGTCCGCGTTATGTGGGACGCGAGATAACGTCGCAAGTCGAGAGCATCGCGTAAGAATACCTATATCTATCTAGGTTCTTCAAATATTCGATAAAACAAAGAAACAAAGATCGAGCTCGAGGAGGTCGTCCTATTTACGCTGTCGGTCGGTAGTGTTGTACGAATACGTTATGTTATGTAATATGTACTCGTACATCCGCATTTGGGTCGCGGCTCTAGGTACTTACCTATATTAGTCGATTCGTAGCCGAATTGAAATAGTTTACGTAGCGTACGAGTATTCGCTTTGTAACTTTCGATAGGTAGATATATTGTTTTGTGAAATTTTTTCGTATTTTGTCGTCCAAATTGTAGTTGTAGATAGACTGTAGAGGTACTCGGGAGTTTGTATCTACTGCGGTTGCCGGTCTTACCTCGAAGTTGAACCTACAATCTTAGGCGCGGTACGTCTACGTTACATACGTCAATGAAATTCTCGGTTGCCTATCGGCAGTCGCTCGCCATCGCCTCTAAATTCTTACTCGTAGTCGTCGTAGTGATAATGATGGCCGCTAAATGGTAAGTCGGACAACCGGATGCGAATTTGGCGAACCGAACCATGGAAAAGCTTCCCGTCGTAGGCTAAATAACGATGAAATATGAAGCTAAAGCTAAAAGTACCTAGTACTTTCATCTTCCATCCCGTACACGCACGCACAGCTGTCTGTAACTCTGTACCGTATACCGTGTACCGTGTACCTATACTGTACGTCAAATGAATTGGTTACGTTACGTTATGTTACGTACCGACTACCGAGCTGGGCGCCATTGAGCGGTAGCGGCAGCGGCAGGCGCTTGCAAACGGTACGATTCTTGCGTGCAGATGTACGCGTACCTACCTGTTTGTACTCGTAGTCGCAGATAACGACGAATAATGCGCGCGAATCTGAAACCCTTCGATACGAAGACGTATGGGCTATGTAAATCGAATCGGCTAAGCTGTAAATAGTAGGTGAAGGTACTTCATTGGCGCAGTCAAGTGCCGCCTGCTGCCTGCTGCCTGCCGCGAATACACTCGGATGTCGGTACACTTGCGAGTAAATACCTACCATGTGCGAGTACATTAAACGCGTACGTACGCATGTAGGTACTTGGACATACTTATGTTGTAGATGAATGTACCTACCTATGAGGTACCTATCTAAATACAATACGAATACAAATATGTTGAAATTTGCAGATTGTGTTGATCAACAGCGTAAAACACGAGATGCCCGATTACAGTGGCGACGCTTATTACGCATTGGCTGTCGTTTACGGCGTATTGGCTCTGTTCAATTTTGTCGTTCCTCCGATAATTAGCGTGTTAGGTACGCGCATATCCATGGTACTAGGTTCCATCGGCTACGCGTAAGCAACTGCTCTCCTTATCTACCTACCTACCATACCATACCGCATACTGTTAGGTACACGACACCTATGTAGGTATTACCATGTACGCGTATGTCCGCTCGACGCAAAAAGTTGGCAAAAAAAGCTTCTAACGGCTACTATACGGTACTCCCATTGGTACCTAACCTACCACCTACTACGTACCTAGGTACTGTTTCACGCGATACAAATCAAAATTAATACATGCCACGCTCGTGCCAGTGGCGAGTGGCTTAGAAGGGGGGGGGGGGTAGTTACAAGTACATCGTACCGGACAGTACCGTTAGCGGGTGTAGGTACCACGTGTGTATCTGCTCTGGTATGGTGAGGTGTAGCTGTAAGCGCTTTGTCATCGCCGCTTTTCTTATAGGCCTACCAGATCTTACTCTATTCGTCAGTCGTCATCCTACTCGTATTCTCCGAGGTAGGTACTTGGACTCGCTGGTAGCGCATGTTGCGGGTTCTACAAAAAAAAATTGAGGTAACTGCCGACATTAAGTTAGATTAGGCGGCGATGTACCGTGGAGCGGACGACGACGCCGCAGTCGCCGCTGAATACCGAGTGACCATAGATACGTGGCATCGCCTCGCCTCGCCACTGGTGGAATGTTAGCCTAGCGGATCCAACCCCTGCTGCTCATTTTTCATTCATTCTACGCGGGCAAAATGCCGGGTAGTGTCGCGCATACGACAACCGTATTCACTGTGTGTGTATGTGTGTGGTCTGATTCACGATTGTGACCAAGTAACTGATTGTAAGTAGCAATACCTGCGGATAACATACGGGTACCGAACTACCGATTAATGTATGGTGGCGGCGACAGCGGCAACGGCAGCGTAATTGCACACGTGCAACGTACTCGTATACGTGTATATACCCGTGCTAAGAGTTCGAGTACCTCCCGAGTTGGTTTAGCTTTAGCTTAAGCTAAGCGCCTGCGAAAGCTACTAGCGCTAAAATTTGGTTCATTTTTTATATTCGCAGACTTTACATAATTTCGTTTTTCATCACTTCCGGTTGGACGTTGTACGTGGCTTCGGTGATATTGGGCATTGGAGCGGCCACTATATGGACGGCTCAGGGAACGTATTTGTCGCTGAATTCGGACGCTTATACCGTAGCTCGAAATTCGGCCGTATTTTGGGCAGCCTTCCAATGTAGGTAGGTATGTTGTACGCGGTACGCGGTACAAGAGTACCAGCGCGCAGGCCGTATGCCGCCGCAGCACCGTAGGTACATATACGGCGCGTCTTATTTTTTACGCCAGCTACGTGTATCGCGTATTTCACATACTCCATACGGTAGGAAAAACGAATAAGTAGGCATCTTGCCACTTACGTAGATGTAGATGTAGATGTAGATGTACGCGAGAAAACTGGCTGATGAACTCGTAGTACCTACTCGTCCGACTACGAATATGCAAACGTGCGATCTTGTTTCAGTACGCTGTTTGGTAATCTGTTCGTTCAATTCACATTTCAAAGTCAAGATTACATTCCGAGCGATGTTAGAACGTACGTTTATAGCGTTTTATCCGGCATCTGTCTGGTGGGCGTTTTCGTTCTGATGCTGCTGCGGCCGCCGATCAACGTGCACGGCCATCAGATATCGGACGCCGGCAGCGCGCCTTCCAAGGCTTTTACTCGAGCTTTCACCATGATCGCCACCAGAGATATGCTTTTGTTGTGTATTCCGTTTTGGTTCACCGGTAAAAGAGATTCGTAGTCTGTGCCGTGCCGTGTCGCGTCGCCTATCCGCGCCTATCTAACTTATCGATTAGCCGAGTATAAGTAAACGTAGACGTAGGTCTAGGTACTACCAAGTACCGCAGTCTTATACATTCGTTCACGTATACCGCCCTTTTGCATTGCGCGTATTGCTTTGGCAAAATTCCATCCGATCCGATCCGATCCTATTAGAAATTTTGAACGATCGAATCACCTCTCGCGACCACCGCCTATATGTACGAGTACGTAGTAGTGTCGTAGTGATACTTGGTAGTTGTAGCGCAGCGTACCTAGACATAGAACGAGTAAACCGGTGCCGATGCCGATGCCGATGCGAATGCCGGCGATGCCAACTTTTCCCTTTTAACGCGTAGGTACGCTCGCGCCAGTCGCCATCCCCACCTCCAGTCAATCTTATTCGAGACTAAGACCGTTATCTGGTTTATTTCACGATAGGTATTAGGCCTACAGCGCTATACCCGAAACTCGGCTCGGCTGATGAGCTGTGCGCATATTGCTGCGTAGAGAGTAGCGCGTATAGGTGGCGCGGCGTTACGCTTCAACATTTTGTTTAGGTACCTACTTATATTTTTGTTTGTTTTGTTTTGTTTTGTTTTGTTTCGTTTAAATAGGAGCGCATTTGGCGTTCGCCGCGTCCGTATATAGCGCGTGTATCGGTTTCACGATAAAACTATCCCGGTACCCCAAGTCGTTAATCGGATTAAGTGGAATTTTATTCGGTTTGGGCGAAGTGCTGGGTACGTAATTTATTCGTCAATCGACATCAATTTGTTAATTTTACTTTGGCCGCGACGCGACGCCGGTACCTAGTACCTACCTGCGTTGCGTGTCCAATTGGCTGTAGCTTTATACTTATCTACCTACGTAGTAAGGTTCGACGAATCGACTCGAGTCGGCTTGTCGTCTATTACGAGTATAACGTTTCTATTTTTGCGAAATACTCGACTCGACGACATCGAATGATCATTTTCGACGAACCCCCTCCTCCTGATTACGCTGTCGCCGCCGCCGCCGCCGCTGTCGCTGTGAAAATGTCTACGTCTATCTATCTACGTATCTACCTATCTGAGACTGCGAGACAGCAAACGAACGCCCACGCCGCATAAACGTTGGAGAGTGGCGAGGGGTGAGTACTAAAGCGAGTAAGAAGGATGTACTGGTAGATCAAAGTTCTAGGTAGTAGGTAAGTTACGGTCTCGCTCTCGTCCAATTTTGACGGCGGTAAGCGACGCAACGCAACGCATCGGACAGGGACAGTGCGGCGACGGCGGCGCGACTTGGTCTTCTTCCACGGTACCCACTCACCCTGCTTACGTTTACGCGGCGATAAGATGTAGACGATGGCCATTGGTCGATCTCTATGCGTAGGTACTACGCGTCGAGGTCGAGCGAATGCAAAACTACAGGTAGGCTAGCGCGCGGTTCGTCGTTGCCGATTCGTTAATACACGTAGACTACGTGTACTACCTATTCGAATTGGGAATTTTGTAGGAGGCGCTTTGTTCGGAATTTTAGCCGATAGAACTACGTTCAATTGGGGAAGAAATCCGATCGTGGTTGTCGGATCGGTCGTACTTTTAACGGCGTACACGTTGATATATCTGAATTTGCCGTCGGATGCGCAATTCGGAGACACTATCGCCGTATCTTATTTCGATCCACCCATGTACGTATACGCAGGTGCACCTATGGTATACGATGCGATATCTCGACGCTTTCCATTAGGAGAGGTTGTCGTCGTCGTCGTCGTCGTCGTTTTCGTTGTTATTATCGCCTTTTTTTTTCTTTTTTTTTTATCGCAGTGTTTGGTTAGCGGTGCTATGTAGTTTTCTGCTCGGTTTTGGAGATAGTTGTTTCAATACGCAGATCTATTCGATCGTAGCGACGATATATCGCGAAGACAGCGCTCCTCCGTTTGCTTTGTTTAAATTCGTGCAAGTAAGTGAAAAAATATGGCAGTCGTAAATACGTGCGGCGCGGTGCGGTGCTGTGCGGTGCGTATCTAAACCAGCGAGTAAGAGTACCGTACAAATTGTAGGTAGAGGTACCTACTACGTACGTAATTAAACCTTAGTACGCGCGAGTGGAGTACAGGTACGGTATGTAGTGTACTGGCTCGCATAGCCGACAGCGACACGACAACCCGTACCGAATACCGACGTCGTCGTTTAATTGATTTTTGGATTTTCAGTCGATCGCATCCGGCGTGGCGTTCCTTTATTTCAAGTATATTCCGCTCCATTATTTATTGATAGCTCTAGCTGTGATGGATATATTGGCTACGATTACTTTTATACCCGTCGAAATGGAAGCTCGTACGCCTCATTTTGAACCGGACGAATTGAATATTCAGATTCCAGCCGGACCTTCGGTCGACAGGACGGTTGCTGCGGCGCCCAAGTCTCACTGATTTCGCCCGCTACCACTACCACTACCATTACCATTACCAACCCTATTTACCGCATCCCGTCTACTTACGTAGCGAATGTGAGATATGCTACCGCTACCTACCGACTTGTACGAGTACCCATCATGCTGCTCCAATCGGACTGCGAATACGGTTACCGTTTTAACGAGTCAGTTGCCGAGTTTATTTTTAGTCGTTCGATATCCTATCCAGCGGGATCGAAATTTTTACTTTTTTATACTTATCTACCTACCTACCTACCTACCTATAAATACTCTTTTATACGTTCGGAGGTGGCGTTTTTACTTTTACCAAAGTGGCGAAATAATGAAAGCGCGTAGCTAAGCAACTTACGACGAGTAACTAGTACACGTATGTATAACGTACAAAGTACAAGGCCCGCTGTCGATGGATATTTTTTTGACAACGATCGCATAGTGCAAATGTCACCTCTCAACTATCAACCTATTTCCAAGTACCTAGGTACAAGATGCCCCCTCGCCCCTTCTCAAAGTAATATATCCTTCGATAACTCGAAACCGAGTTTAGTAGGTAGGTTTTTATCCGCGGTTCGTAACTTCGTATAGCCTCTCGCGGCTCGTCGTATTGAAATGCAATCCCTTTGATAAAATGTACATATCTACCTATCGCGACAAAAAAAAAAAACAGACGATAAAATAGAACACGAAGCGTTCGCACAAGTAAAACTAAGCGATTGGTACTAGCTCTCTTTTAATGGTATCGAATTCTTAATAGTAGTTTTACACTTGTTGGTGAAGTTGTAACGCGTACGTTCCGTCGCGAGTTTCTCTTTTTTTCGAAGGATGAAATTAAGATCGTAAGCCGTGTTTACAGCGTAGAAGACATTCGCATTAGCAGGCAGCACCAGTTCTATAACAAATAAACAAAAAAACAAACAAACAAATTAACAAATTGATGGCCAAAAACGAGACGAAGGCGCGTACAAAGGTCTAATATGTGCGAGTACGTAGTAACGAACCTTTGTCCGGGAAAATTTGCGAAAGAGTATAATTTTCTGGATTGCCGAGAATGCCCAATTTGATCATGGCGTTCCTGATGACTTGCGGCGTTCTTTCGTTATTGCTCAGCATGATGCTCTTGTATAGGACGATTCCTGTACAGGTACATAGGATACGGTGTTTCAGGCGCGCTTCCGCATGCTCGTAATACTACGAGTATATCGAATACGCAGCTAGCTCCGTTTTACGATCGTTAATTCGAAATTGTTATACCGCCCACGCGGTAAGTATTGGAAGCCGATGACGCGGCATAGGTACACAATACGCGTACGAACGAGCAAACGAAATTATCTCGTTCGTAATGATTCCCTACCATTACGATTAAGATTAAGATTAGGCGAAATTATTAGATCGTCACCTTCGGCTTCGGAGGTATCGGTTTCCGTGGTGACTCTGATTATATAGAATTCCGTCGAGGGCAGGCAAGACATGGAATTATGGGCCGCCGGCGAACTGATACCGGTCGCTTTGATTATTTTATCGGCGCCGCCGACCGCGTGACTGTTATCGCTGGTTGAAACTGTGGACGACGCGCTGGACGACGAAGATATTTGCGAAAACGATTTCTACGTAACGTGAAACAAAAAGGCGCGCACGCGACGAGTTACGCCAACCCCAAAATACACGCGGCGCTTCGATATTTCGTCTAACAAATAAAGGTTTCGTCTTACTTTTCGTTCGAAAGAAGTGCGTGGCGAAGACTGTAGACTGTCCGTCGATAGATCGTAATAGAACTGGCAACTCGAATCGCTGGAAGTGCTGGCCATCGAATCGCTTTTCTTATGTTCGTATCTACGTACGACACGAAACAAACACGCTCGATTAAAATCGTGTAAATCGAGTAGGTGTCGATCGGTGGCGCGTGTACCCGAAAGGCCGAGACGGAGTCTGCCGTAGGCAGCTAAATACTCGCTCCTACCTGATTCCTCGACTGCGGTGTACTACGCTCCAACTACGTACCTAATACGAATTAGGTACAATAAATTTGTACTCGTCGTCGGCCGGCCTCGGCATGGCGCAAATTACCGTTACCTACGTACCTAATTCCGAGTACCTACGATATCTAATCGAGTACCCGGTCCCACTGGATAATTGTCGAAGCGAGCGTAAGCCGCCTTCGATTGTCGAATAAGAAAATTTTAAAACGAAAATGATGTACGAATAAGACGTACTATACCTATCGATAATGAAAAAGTATCGACGAGTAATAGAAATACTCGCATAACGCAATTTGGTACCCACTTGGTTTGTTTGGCTGTAGCCGCGTTAACCGAGTGATCCGCACAGGTCGACGGCGTACTACTCGAATACTGAACGCTAAAGTTTTCACTTTCTATCGAACAAGATAGTCTATACGCTTCGCGCTCGTCGAGTATTAAAATCGAGTCGAACCACCGATCGAAAGCGCCATCTTCGACAAAATTGTAAGCGTTCGCGGCTCCTTGTAACAATTTGATCTAACGAATCAACCGAATAACGAGTAAGGATAAGGAATGGGTCAATCAGTAGGTCTAGGTACGCGACGAGAACGTCACGTCGTCAATTGGCAGGCTTCGCAAAATACGTACTTGCGCCAATACTTCGAATTCTTTTCTTCTTTTGTCGAAATTAATCAAACGATTATGCAAATAATCCGGAATTGCGGTATCTATCATCGTTAAATCGGTTAAAAACGTTCCCAAATAAGGCACTGTTCCGTGGCTGATGCTCTATACGCGAACAACAAATATATTTAACGTTCGCACGATTAGGAGTGTGTGTGTGTGTAGGTAGCGAGTATATAAATTTAGAGCGCGAAATGTGGTAGATTTTTTTCACACTCGAAACGGCAGGTAGGTAGCTCTCTATATAGCTACATACCGTACCACGTGTGTACCAAATACCAACGCGGGTAATTTCGAAAACGACGAATTAACATTAGGTTCGAAAGCGGAAAGCGATACGGGGGCAACTAACTCCGCTGTTGTTCAGTTGACGTTGAATGATTTTTTGAAGATGTCTGTCGTTTTGACCAACGGTGTCCGCGAACTTTGCCGTGCCTTCTTTGATTAATAACTCTCGCTGGGCCCACTGATTGTTGTCTTCGCTGAAGATTCTCGCCAACTCGCTGAAAATCTCTACCTGGAAACCGAGGTTTGCTAATGAATACGTACGTACCTAGTACGTTACGAGTGAAGGATACGAACCTTTTCTTTGGGTACCAACTGCCAAGTCTTATGCAGTCTATAAACCGGACTCGATTGTAAGCCCGATACGATCGCTTTTAACGAAGAGAAATTTTTCAGCACCCTCAATTCCTGCGAAAAAATACAAACAACGCCTTACGTACGAGTACGATGTGACAACAGCCAACCGCCAGCGCCGAGCGGTCATCAAACACCAACCTGCGCGATATCTATCCACGTAGCGATTATTTTCGCTCGATCTAAATACTTCAAATTCGGATCCATTAAAACGGTGCTCATGACGCGAAACGAGACCGCGTTAAATTGACTAACGGTAGCGAGAACGGAGGCGGCTTCGGTAGAGCGTGATTTATCTCTTCGCGACCAAACTGCTCCCAAACATTGGTGAGGAATAACTTTTTTGAACAGCTCCTGCAACCGGACCGAGTTTTCGATTAATACGAAAGCGTCGGCAACGAGAGTTTCGTTATCCGCGGCAGCCCAGGCAACAGGCATACCGTACAACTGCGTAACTACGAGTACTAGCTGGCTAAGCGAGCTAACTAACACGTACCATATCGATGCGAGTCAGTTGTTCGGCGATGTGTTTATGCGAAACATTCGGAAAACTGCAGCTAATACTGTGGCATCCGTTTGTATTGAAAGATATGCCGCTATCCGGAGGTGATAACAAGGTGCCGCGACTGTCTGCTGAAACAGCGATCGTAGCAAACGTTTTTGCTGCTGTTGTTGTTGTTGTTGTTGTTGTTGTTGTTGTTGTTACGTTATCGACTCGGTAACGAGGCCAACGTTTACACTTACTATTTTGGACATCGTCGTTGAGCAATCGTTGTAGTTTATGTTTGGCTTTCAGCAAAAGATCCGACTCGGGAATGTAATGTTGAGCGAACGAAATCAATTGGTGTAAAACCGCGTGCAAAGGCGGATCGCGGAAGTCGTCCGGATACGAATCGAGCCATACGTGAACGGCGACCACAACGCTTCTGAAGTTGAACGAAACATGAAAACCGAGTTAAACGCGGCTTACAAAAGAATAGGTACCTACGATATGTTACGTAATGTACGATTATACGATGTACGAATATGAGTTAAAAATACGAGTAAGTACGGTACGTAGTAAACGGCGCACTACGTAATACAATCGTGTTCGAGTGTAGTGTAGTGTTGTATGCGAAACGAACGTAGAGCAATTATTACTTTTTACGCTGCTCTATTACGGCGTCCGGTAAATCGAATTCGTTATTGATCAATTTTTCGTATCTGAAAAAGAAAAAAATAATAATAACAGAACGAAGCGAAGAGAAACAATCGGATAGTTTTGCTATCGAATAAAACGGACGTCGTCCTACGAATTGCGAAGAACTCGACTACGTGAAAGAAACGTCGAAAGTACGCCAAATACGGACGAAAAAAAAGTAGCAGAAACGGGGGTACCGGGTCGGTGCGACGTGACTATTTGATCGCCAAAATCTCCGGCTCTACTCTCACTACGAGAGCAAGTAGGTACTAGGTACGCGTACACTACGCGCGTAGGCTGTAGAGTAGAAAAAACGTGAAAATGCCCGGGCTTTTTCGCGATGACCGGTAAGTCGTTACGCGCTCGATACCACTTACGAGGTACTCGCGCGTTACTACGCTCCGATTCGATTTTTCATATTTTTTCGCATCTTGGTCGCCGAGCCGTTTTTCTGCCGTGTTTTTACGAGTACGAATATGGGTGCGAATTACGCGACCGGCGCGGCGTCCCGTCGCTTATACTACTACCTACTCGTACTTTGCTCACCTTTCCAACATTAAAGCGAGTAATTTCTGGGGGGTAGTGAACGTTCTGTAAGTAGCGAAAAAGACATTAATGTAAGTAGATTCTAGTTCGTAATCGTCGCCCGTTAGGCACTCCACCAACTTGTCCAACGTGGCAGCTTTTATGAATTTCACACGAACAGTTTCCCATTCTAAATGAGAAATATCGTCGTCCGAATCCTGAAACAATCGTCGTATCGTTCAAGTACGTCGAATAACGAGTTACATCTACGTAATGTCTGTACTGCCCTAGTGGGTCATCTGTATTCGCTTAGCTAACCCTAGCGAATGAATCGAGGTTCGCGTGAAATCCGAAAATACACGCCGCCGATACGGTGTACGAGTACCCGTAGTAAGACGAATGTAGGGTAATCGAAAAAAATTGATGCCTACGTGTTAGCCAATCGCGCAAAGCCAGTTCGATATTACGACGCGACGTCGATACGCGTCCGAGTACCTTTATCGCAATGACTGGTTGCGTGCGAATCGTTTCGGCACTCGCGTATCGCAACCGTCAATAATTTTACGCATTCGTTTACAACCGCGAGCATATCGTTGTTCATCGCAGGCGTCTTTCTTCGTCAAATACCAATATTCAATATTTGGGAGAAAAGCGAAATTTCGCCCGCGTAGCATACCGTTTTCAATACGCTCGTGGAACGCGGAGAAGGAGCGGTAGATAGTTATAATTTAAAAACCATTCGAGATCGTCTCGTATTACCAGAGAAACGCTTTTGAGCGGTCGATGATACCGAACCTTCTTCAAATAAATCGTATACGAGGCGTTGTCTGTCTTCTCTTCACCCCACAATCGCCATGTCGACTGCTGCAGATTCTGTAAACATAAGTACGTAAGTACGTACGTACTCGATTATAGTACCTACGGACGGCCAAACTTTCTCGCGAATTACGTAAATCGCAGATCGCAGCTCGCAGCCAACACTTATTGCACCCTCGAGGGGGAGAAATACTCGTACGATCGTAATGTAAACTACGGTAACGGTTACACGTACGTACGTTGGAACCTCAACGAGCGCGACTAACGATAATATTTTTTCGTGTAAATACCTTCTTCTTTGCATCCGCATTCATTTCAACCGAACGGAACGGTAACTGAAGAACATGTTGTCTCAAGTCGAAAGTTGAAAATACCGAACAACCAGCATAATAATTTGTACCGAGTGTGATAAGAAAGATGCCTTCTTGAAAGTTTGCGGCGGGTGGCGACTGGCGAATATGAAGAAATGGTCGGCAGTACTAACGGATACGGCCACGGTGACGTTTACCAAGTTGATAACGAATGCTGGTTACTCGTCCGCAGTAAAACGCCTCTCGAACAGGGTGACGATGGTTCGTTTCTGTTTCATCTAATCGGTAACCACGAATCACCGACGACCCGATAAATGAATGATCGAACGGTAGCGACGATAAAACCGATAAAATAGATGATAACGTAGCCAGGTACCCACTTGACGATGATGCGTTGCGGAAAACGTCGATATTTCAATTCGAATTCGTCCGAATTACCGAAGTAACGGATCCCAACTTTCGTTGCTAAGCATTTGAACAGCACTCTAGAGTTGGTACGAATACGGCGAAAGGCTCGGGCACTTGGGCAGAGAATACACTAGGTGCAAATCGTTAAAATGAAAATAGTAAATAAGATCGACGATCAACAGGTGGCAGTGTTCAGTGTTCACTTTTGGCGTTTGAAGCGCGAGCTTTCGCTTCGTCCGTCGAATAGTCCCAAGTCGAAACGAGTGTAGGTCGGTCTCCGAGGTGAGCGATGCTTGGCGCCTGGCGCCAGGTGCCACCACTGGCCGCATCCGGTTCCGGTACGTACACTTTCAGTCTTTCAACTTCGAGACGTTTCAGTTTCACGAAACGAAAGATATTAATTATCTTATCTCTCGTTCCCATATTTATTTTTTTCAACTCGGAGTTTTTCTTTTTAGTTTTTACGCGCCCTTACGGTCTTCCCAAAATTTGAAACGCAGCTGACTGCTAAAAAGACGAATTTCGAATTTGTCGAATTTACCGTTTGCGATTTTGGACGTGGATTCGAATTTCGATTTTCATTTTTTCCCAGTCGGATCTATCTCGAGAAAACTTTTTATTCCGCGTTACCGTTACCGTTACCGTTGCTACGACCCGTTACGGGATGCGCGTGATGGAAGTGCGCGTAGTGTGCGTAACCCTCCAAAGTATTCGCGCAACGGAACTAAGGACACTCCAACATCAGGTAGAACTGTCCGCCATTATTGGTGCAAAATGATTCTTGAATATCTCAAAAACGAAAGTTTCTAGACAAAATACTTATAGGAAATGAAATGTAAAGAATTTCATCCTCTTTCCAACGATATATTAACTTTTTGCGTAGGATTACTTACACCTGAATTTTTTTTTCAAATTTTCATAATAATTTAAAATTTTTTTAGGCTGTGCAAAATTAAAAAATGTTTATACCAATTGAAAGCTCTTTTAATTCTCTAAAAAAAATGTTATATGCAAAAAATTCTTGGAAGTCGTATTTTTCGAGT